>JYJE01004809.1:0-71180 GCA_000983655.1 Zymoseptoria brevis | reverse complement strand
CTTATTAGCCGAGCGTTTAATAGTAGATTCGTCGTTTCTAGCTTCTATACGAGTCGTTTGCGCAGGTAACAGAACTGCTGCGGCCGTGCTTAAATGTGCGGCCGAATAGGTATATAGAGCAAAATCCACCCTCAAATCCACCCTTAAATCCACCCTTAAATCCACCTTCTACCACCCCTTTAACACTACCATTTAACACTATATCGATCCTTCAATCCACCCTCAATTAACGCAGACACTATGGATTGATTGATTGAGGCAACAATCCAGCAACCAGAGCCATGGATTAATTGATTGATTGACCAATCCACCAATCCACCAATCCAGCGGATTGATTGTTCAGCAGACTGACCTAGTGTATGCAGGTCTCGAGGATGAATGTGGACTGAGCAAAATCCATTCACTGCTCGCAAATGCGCATGCGGCGTCGCCGGTGTCGATTCATCCCGATAAAGGCGGAGATCAGTCCGAAGTCATGCATGAAATTCCCGCGGAGCGAGCGGGAGAATCGATGAAAGCGAAGCACAGCGCTGTCGATACTCATTCGCGCGGGGGGCCCACAGGGAGGCTTCTCATGTACACGCTGGGATGGCATGGCCCCGATATCACCCCGGCAATGAAGTCATGAACCTCTGGCCGATCCAAAAAGGCGACCACTCTGATGCAAACGCTAGGGTGTTGGGATCGATCACCCATTACAACGTCACTTCTGCCCGTCTGGTGAGACGCGAGGCGGTTTGGCGTGATATGGCGTCCCTGAGATTCAGACCTCGCAACGGCTACGACTGAGCTGATGAGTCCAAAGCTTTGTACCAGTTACCTTCGCGATCTCGCCCAGACTGCACCGCATGCATCGAACTCGGGTGGCTTCGGGGGCGCGCGAGACGAGAATGTTGTTCCAGGAGGTATGGGACTACGCGGGAACAAAGCCGTAACTGTCGACCGTTGCGCTGTCCAGCACACACTATACGATCTAAGCCAACGCAGTGCAGGTTGCGTGGTGAGGTTTGAGCAGAGCGGCAGAGGTAGGGACGTCAAGCACCGCTGATTGCCGTAACAAGGGAGTCTGCAATGTCGACGTCGTCAAGTGCCGATGCATGCTTCGGCACTCCTCAGATTCTTTGACATCATCTCACCTCCCAAACCCGAATCTTGCCTTGCTCATTCGCAACCGCCAACACAGCAAATGAATCGCCACCCTCAACCACTCCTCCACTCGCCCAAGCCACCCCAGTAATCCTGCCCAGTGGCGTACTACTCGTCGGCCAATTTCGGTAAACCGTACAGCTGGGTAGATGCACCAATCGCATGGCGTCCCTCTTCCACTTACTCGCCATTGCGAGAATCTGGCCGTCGGGAGAGAACACGAGATGAGATGTAGGCGTGGTGAGGTGGTCGAGGGTCTTGGTTGGAGAGGGAGTCTCGGGAACTTCTTGATGCGCGACAGCGGATGTGGTGCTGGGCTTTTTGATGTGGTGTTCTGCGGCCCAGACTCGACGGTCGTAGATGTTCACGATGCCTGAACTGCTGCCGATGGCGATCCAGCGATCTGTGCCGATGGAGCTCTTGACAAACTCATGTTGGCCGCCCAAACTGAGCGTTGTGGTCCCCACGGCGCCTTCGTCCTGCCATCTCGCCACCACGCGTTGAGACCGCACATCCCATTCTGTGATCTCACCGCTTTTGCTGGCGATGCACATTCCGGCAGAATTGCGCCACCACGCGAACTCTGCAACGCCGCCGCGGGCTTCGATACGGACCTGGCTGGTCCATTGTAATGTCGACGAGTCAAGGATGTTGATCACACCGCCACCTTTCTTTGTAGATCCAAGGAGAGCCATGTATGCACCATCGGGCGAGAGTTTGAATCGCTCCATGGATTTCTGCTCGTGTTGCTGGCCGTAGACACGGGAGATCTTCTCCACCCGTCCTGTTGCGAGGTTCCAGATGTGGAAGTAGCGGCGGCGGGCGGAGAGAAAGATCCGAGAGTCGGTTGGGTGAAATGCGGTAGTTGTGAGCTGCGAGCCGTGAATGTGTAGGGAGGTGAGCAGAGGGTTCGGGCTTGGGGCTGGTGGGGAGGCGGAGAGGTGGTGCAGGTACAAAGTCGAGGACGGTCCCGAGGAGAGGAGCAGAGGGAGTGTAGGATGGAAGGAGAGAGAGGTGATTGCGCTGGGCTGGACGCCCGGTATGTCCTTCTGCCGTTGAATGTCGATGACTTCTGGGCGGAGCTTTCGTTTCTTGCCCGTCCCAGGTTCGGATTGTCTGACGAGCGATTCGGCGTTTTGAAGAAGTTTCGATAGCGGAGCACTCGTGGGCAAATCGCTGTCCATATCCTCATCTGTCAGTGCTCCGTCGGAGGACGCATCATTATCATCTGATAGTCTTCTCTTTTTCCGGGCAGGCTTCTGCATTGCGTGCTGCGCCCAGTGCGGTACTGGGTTGAGCAGCTCGAATTGCTTGCGCAGTCTCCTCGTATAGTCCTTCCCGCTGACAACGTCTTCTGCCTCTGTTCGTCTCAATTTTCTCAACCGTGGCACGGAAGCCAGTGAAACCATTGTCCGCTCATCGTCACTGTCTTCCCACGCCGGAGCATGTCTCGATCGTAAAGTGTTGTCGTCGCTGTCATTGTCCGAGTCTCCTGTTGTTCGTATTTGGTTGGCAGCGCCCTCAGGCCCTAGGTCGGTAAAGAACAACTACCGATCAATTGTTAGACAACGACAAATTGATGCGCGCCGCATAGCAAGCATTCTGACCTACAGCTGCATCGTCCAAACCCTCCAGACCTGTACCGTCCTCTTCGCCAGCTTCACCTTCCTCGTCAAAGTCTTTCAATCCTGCTTTGAACCCAGCGCTATCACCAAACACCAATCGCTCGAGCTCTTCCTCAGTTTCGTCCTTTTCGATCTCGCCATCGACCTTGATCTCGACTTCGGATTCTTCTTCGGATTCATCCTGCTGGTCAAGCAGCGCGATAGGCAACTTCTTTTGCTTGGTAGCCTTGGAGCTCTTCGGCTTCGCCATTGTTGCGGTTCGAGACATTTGGCCTCGTTGTGAATGGAATCAATCGGCCTTTGCTCTGTTCTTCACATGACAGCCAGAAATCTCTCATAAAAATCGTGCTGAGTAAGCAGACTAGCAGCTCAGTGGAGCTCGGACTTGCCGTGGCGTTCTGACGTTTCGTCTCTTTCCGCATGCGCTTCTTCACACCACGCGCGACAACAAAGAACTTCTCCTTCACATTCTTCACGACTATCACAATCGCACACACAACACCGACGGCACACACATTCACTATCACGCGCGAGAATATCCCGATCGCTACTACCAGGAGAGCTCTTGCGACAGCGCGCCGCCTTGTCGACTGCCCTCGAGGCATCCCTACCTAAACCGACAGTACTACCATCGCCGCTCTCCCATATCCTCACGCACGCACACTCCGACAATCACACCATGGCGGGCACATCTGTCGAGGCGGGCAGCAACCTCGCGGGCCAGATCCAGTCTGCAGTCCAGCCGAAATTGATGGAGAATGGCTGGGTGGCCGAAGAAAACGACACAACCCTCTCCGAATATGTCACGATGATGATTGTTAATGGCAAGGACCTGCAAAGTGTCAGGTCGGAGCTGGGAGGCGATTTGCTGGGCGTGGGCGAAGACGATGCTGCCGTGGGCGAGTTTGCGCAGTGGCTCTTTGAGTTTGTCAATTCTCTGGCAGTACCACAACAAGCGCCTGCGCTGCAAGAAGAGCAGCCACAGGCCGTTCAGACCGTTCAAGATGCGCAGATGGAAGATACTGCAGCATCGACGGAGGCAGTGTACGTCAACAATTTTCCTTTTTCTCAAACAGCCACCTATTCCGGCCTTCAGGCTTTCAGGAACAGGGCTCCTCCGCGGTTCAACCCGTATGAGCATAGCGAATATAACCACCCGCAGAACATCAACCGAAACAACCGAAGACTGACGTATGATTCATACAGACCAACAGGGCCGAAGTCGATGCGAAATGGTAATAGCACTCCTAGAGGAGGCCGAGCAGGTCGCCTGCTTGGACAAATGAATCGCAACATGGACCGTTCGAACGACCTTCCCGATAATCTCCGCAAGATCCGAGGTGCGGCTGGCGGTCAAACAGGACGCATCAACTCACACGCCGGAAGAGATGGCGCTCCTCGAGGCCCACGCGGTGCTAGCAATGCCGCGCGCGGTATCCAGCGCGCCATGAACGGCGGGCGTGGCGCTCATCATAACAATATGAATGCTATGGGAGGCGGCATGGGATTTGGCATGCCAAATGGACAAATGGACCCGCAACAACAAATGCAGCTCATGCAGATGATGGAAATGCAAGCCAACATGCTGGCCCAGGTCATGCAAAACAATGGACAAATGTCTCCGATGAGTCGTGGCGGATTCCAACAACAACGAGGACGTGGCCGGGGTAATGCCCGAGGAAGAGGCGATCGATTACAGACCTCAAGTGAACTTCACGCTGTCGATGGAAAGATGCCGATGGGTGCTTTGACCGACTCGAAACCCGCCCATGCCGACGGCATGGACATCGATGGCGAGGACCAATCAAACTCAAAATTCTCGGTCATGTGCAAATTCAACCACAACTGCTCGAATCCCGGCTGCGGCTTCGCCCACTCCACTCCAGCATCTACAACACCAATCTCCGTCGATCTCAGCGAGACTTGCACATTCGGCTCCGCATGCAAGAACTTCAAGTGCCATGCCCGTCATCCGAGTCCCGCGCAAGCCCACAGTGGCGGTGGCGGTGGAGTAGGAGGCATTAAGGCTGTCTGCAAATTCTACCCCAACTGCACGAATCCCAACTGCATGTTCGAGCATCCTGCAGGCGCCGCCTGCCGTAATGGTGCCGACTGTACCGTCCCTGGCTGCAAGTTCACCCACACCACGATCGTCTGCAAATACAACCCTTGCTCAAGACCTACGTGCCCATTCAAGCACGCTGATGGCCAGAAGAGAGGCAATTTCCAGGATAAGGTCTGGACCGCAGAAGGCGCTGATGGCGCAAATGGTAGTGGCAAGGCTGATCGGTTCGCCGACTTCAACAAGCAGAGTGAGGGTGCGGCGGAGGAGTTGATTCTTCCAGGACAACAGGCGGAGGAGGCGAATGGAAATGGCTTCAAGCAGGAAGAGGCTATTAAGCAGGAGCAAAGTGAGGGAATCGTCACTTAGGCGGCGGCGAACGCGCTGGTCATTGTGGGGGCGAGCTTGGCCGGGGCGCCGCCAGAGGAGATCGCGAGACTTCGGGCTGAGGAGAGGGAAAAGTTGAGGATGAGGCTGAGGACGATGACTATGTCTCAGATCAGAGGAGAATTGCTCGCAATGCAGAGGGCGGAAAAGCGAAGCGACAAGAATTGGAAGCTGCTTGAAGCCGGCGGAAGACAGCGTATGTTACTGACACGGGAGGAGCGCGGCAGCGACGAGGAATGGGAGGATGTGCTGGACGCTGTCGACAGCATGGACGTGGAGGACGAGTCCGTGCTGCTCACCTTGAGGAAGTGAGAGAACTGTATCATCACTGTCGCTGTAGACTACTAGACATTCGCAAATGCAATGGGAGGAATTATGTGTCCTTGATTGACGCACGGGAATTTGGACCAGACTTTGGGACCCCTTCTACCTTCTCACAGTGACTGCACTTCAAGCAAGGAAATTGATCGCTGGATGCTGAATGCTGGACCGTGAAGCACAAGATCATATTGATTGAGACGCTATCGTCCCATTCCGACATTTCGGCCATCCCTCTACATCCGCCACCCTCCCCAAGTGCTCTCTCTCTCTCTCCCACCTCAAGCTCCCTGCCTCGCCTTCTCCGCACATATCAACGCCACGATCCTCGACAACTCCGCGCTCTGACTCGCATGCTCCTTGACCAACTTCTCATCTACGCCCTGACTTTTGCTCAACTCCGCCGTCGACTTGAGCATTCGATTCTGCAACTGCAGCATCTTCTGCAGCGTGTTGTCGAGGAATGGGGCCGAGAAGGCGATGCTGTCGGGCGAAGAAGATGGGAGGCGCATTTCGAGTTTGCGAGGTCGGCGCTTCTCGGTCTCGGTGGTGGGTGGTGGAGCGGGTTGTTCGGAGGAAGGTTGTTGCTGGGGTCTTGGCGTAGGTGTTAGCAGGTTTTTAGCGTGAGGTTTGACGGGGTTGGTGAATCTCTCTTCTTCGCGTCGTTCTCCTTCATGGTCCTGACCGTCATAACAAGACCCGCTCCGAGAACCTCGACGCCTCGCATGAATTGGTATGAGACTCACCTCTCAACAAACGTGATACTCTCCGCCATCTCTGCGACCCGATTCGCGATCCGGCTCGCCATGATGGCATACGCGGATGTCACACCTCCACCCGTCTCGCCGGCGATGGAAGCTGCTTTGCTGGGCACCGGACGCGCGGAGTTCTGAGTTGCAGCTGTGCGAGCGCCATTGACTTGCTGTCTCTTGGCTGGTGTGTAGGGCTTCTTGACGGGTGGGCGGGCTCCGGCGACGGTGGGGTTTTTCGGGAGGCCGTTCGTCTGCTGCGGATGGACTGCTGAGGCCATTGTGCGCTGTTTTAGGGAGATAGGCCCAGTACGGAGGGTTTGGTAGGATGTTCGTGTCGACTCTGTCTCGTCGATATTCGTTCTTAATCGAAATCGGCAAATCACGACCAACTGACAACGCTGATGACACAGACAACTATGACATGCAAGTACAGGTCCTCAAGATATGACCACTGGCAGTGTGCAGTACTGTTCTCGTTCTCAGGTTTCGCCTCCAGACCTCCTCCGCTTATGCTTCTGTACGTCACATTCTGTGAAACACAGCCAAATCCTGTTCACCATCCACTTTCTGACAGGGATGCTCAACCACTTGCATCTGCTGTGTGGCGCATTCGCCAATTCTACCCGAATCACTGGCGCTGGAGGTTGGATGGTCGGTTTGCGTTGTTGGTCTGATGTGAGACGGTAGGTCGCTTTGACAATGTCATAGCTTCGTGCTTCTGGATGTGGACTTGAGATATGGACGATTATTGAGACTGAGGCCCTCAATTCAATATGACGGTCAATGGCACTGCTTCGATCAAGAAGCCGATCTCGCAGGCCGGCGTGAGTCTACAATCTGGTCAGAACAATCCGAGCCCAATTCGCCATGGAGGAATGGGACAAGCAGAACGAGCGTTCTCCGCTGCATCAACGTTCCTGTCCGGAGTCATGGCTATATCGGCGTCCCAGTTCATCGGAGCGCCGCTCAAGTTGGTCGATGTCAAATTCTACGAAGCTTACATGGCCTGGACGAAGGAGTCTTTCGCTGTATTGGTGACTACCATCACTCAATGGTGGGCTCCAACGGTAGTCCGCGTCAGCGGAGATGACAGTATGAAAGATCAACTCTTTCAGATGGACGATGGAACGCTCAAGTGCAATTTCCCTCATCGACTGATCTTGATGGGGAATCATCAGCTATATACGGACTGGCTTTACCTGTGGTGGATCGCGTACACCAACAATACGCACGGCCGGGTCTACATTATCCTCAAGGAGAGTCTCAAGAAAGTCCCAATCATCGGCTGGGGCATGCAGTTTTACAACTTCATCTTCCTAAGCCGAAACTGGGAGCAGGATCGATACAAGTTCAAGCATCATCTTGACCAGCTGAAGGATCCGAATGACCCAATGTGGTTGCTCATCTTCCCCGAAGGGACAAATCTCTCCGAATCCACGAGGGAGAAGTCTGCAAAGTGGGCGGAGAAGACAGGCGTGCCTGATATGAAGCATCAACTCCTGCCGCGAAGCACTGGACTACAGTTCTGTCTGCAGGAATTACGAGCGTCGACAAATTGGCTTTACGACTGCACGATCGCTTATGAGGGCGTGCCGAAAGGGATGTACGGTCAAGACATCTTCACCTTGAAGTCGTCCTTGTTCGAAGGCCGCCCACCGAAGTCTGTCAACATGTACTGGAGACGATACAAGATTGCCGACATTCCCTACGAAGATAGCGAAGCGTTCAGTCGCTGGCTACTCAATCGATGGAGAGAGAAGGATTATCTTCTCGAGTACTACTACAAATTCGGAAGTTTTCCGGCAGAAGATCCGCTGAAAGCACTGCTGGCCGTGGAAGGAAAGAGGAAGTCGAACCATGCAAAGTCCATCTCGACCTCTGTCAAGACTGGCGGAGGATGGGATGAGTTCTTGAGCATATTTGGGCCAATCACCACAACAGCCGGTGCCTTGTCGAGCGTGGATTTGTCGAGTCCCATCAACTTCGAAGGCATGATGCAGAAAGTGGCCATGTCACAGCAGTTCGGGTCATTGCTGCTTGGCCAGGCTCCCAAGATGCCAGGCAGCGAGGCGACTGTCCGAAGAGCCTTACTCGCAGCACACAAACAGAATCCACTGCCGAAATCTTTGATTGACCAGCTACTCAAAACCTCGCCGCAGACTCAAGCAGAGATGAAGAACGTTCTGCAGACGGCAGGAGACGCCAAAGTGGCAAAGAAAGTCAGCAAAGCGCCTGGCGCAAACAAGGCTATTTCGAGCAATGCTCAGAGTGATCTCGCCAAAGCGGCGGTATACACTGCCAAAGAGATGGCAAAGGTACCGAGAACACCAACATCAGTCGTTCCAACTCCCAAACAGGCGGTGAGGAAGGAAGTCCCGCTCGCGAACATGGGAAGCATGATCACCCGACCTCTGAGCACGATCGCCGTGCACGCTGCTGGGTCTCAAGCTAGAAGCCTCGCCGCTCAAAGGACGCAGAAGAAGGGAACTGCCCTGCCTGGTCAATCCGCGGGACTCAAGGCGACGCCATTGACGAAGGGTGCTCTCAAGCAGGTCAGCTCAGCCAAGACGCCTCTCAGCACGGTCTTGATTGCATCAAGGGCGACAAATAAGCCTGCGCCAAAGGCAGCGTCGGTTAAAGCAGCTCCGACGAAATCAATGTCTGTGAATGGTGCACCGACGAAGGCGGCCTCCGTACAAGGCGCGTCCATCGTTGCGAGGAAGAAAGCGCCCCATGGAGCTGTTGCCGCTGCGGTAACGAAGGATAGTCCTCTTGCGGCAGGATCGAAGCCGGTCGGGACGCAGAAGTACGTTAACGGAGCGCGAGTGTGATCTGGTCTGAACGATAATGCCAAGTCCGAAGGTACGAACCTTATGACAGTCCACGTGGGAAGTAATCTAGCAGAAGCCTAATCTGCTTAACTCCGTGCTAGCACGCTTCTCAAGTGAATGATCCCAGCCAGAGAGCATATGACAATGTTGTCCCTCCACAACTAGCATCGAACAGCCAAGATAGCTCTCACGATACTGTGGCTGACGGATCCCACGTTTCACACAGTCCTCGACATTCCACAATCCACGTCATCTCACATCTCTCCACAAAATCCTGTGCCCGGTTCGACCTACTTTTCCAACCGTCGATCCAATCTCAGACTTGGTCATTCAAGCAGGGATGTATGCACCACACCTCATACTCGTTACGCCACAGTCCGTCTCGTCAGTCGCAATGTAGACCGTAAAGTATCTCTCTGCCCAATCCATCAACAACACTCTCATAACCACAGTACCTACCGTCCCAATCAACATGGCCTTCATAACAAACTGGGTAACCGACAAACTCGCCGGCTACGCCGCAACCGGTCTCCAAGCAGGCGGAACCCTAGCCGGCAACGCCGTCGGCGGCGTCGGCTCCCTCGTGGAAAATAGCGGACGCTCAGTAGGCCAAAGTGCGAACGGTGTGTCCCATATCAGATTCGATCCAGCTCACTGACTGCTGTCTTTTCCCTTGGCTTACAGGTGTGGCAGGCGCGATTGGTGGAGTTGGGAACTATATCAACGGGTATGGCAATGGAGTCATGGGAGCCATGGCGGCGGATGGACCGGTCGGTGGAAGTGGGCAGAAGAAAGTGGCTGTGAAGCCTTCAACGGCGGCAGCGGCACCGAAGGCTTCACCGTCGACGAAGGCCTCTACGAGGGCGCCCACGACACGATCGCTGCCTACGTCGAAGCCGAAGACTGCACCGCTACCTTCTTCGACGCCGCCGTCCAAGCCGCCGCCCTCGCAGGGCGTTGTGAGGACTCTACCGTCGAAGAAGCCCATACCCGCGGCGTCCATCTCGCAGACACCGCGTACGGCGACGGTTTGGCAGTCAAAGGTGTCTTCCACGACCAATAAGCCAAGCAATCCGAGAGCTCCGCCCGCCAAACGTTTCGACAATTCAAAGAGACCTTCCATATCGACGCCCGCGAATGAGAAGACCGCCGATGGGAAAGTGAGGATATCGCCGGCGAGTCGCCCAAGGCCGGTGAAGGCATGATCTTCTTGGTTCTGGTTCGACATTAGTGCGAGATGGGAGTTTGGCGTTGCACTGCGGTGTACACTTTGCTGGCGGACGGGCGCTGTAGGATTGCGAGAATATGCAGTCTTTGGAATGGAAGGGATTGGGTCGTGGACAGAAGTGCAAAGAGTACTTCACCTGTAGCCGCGCAGCTGTTGCCGACTGTGTTGCTAAGCTTCCTTGTGATGTGACAATTTCGGCTCAACCGTGAACGACCTCCTCAGAAAGACGGGAAAAATCGACGACACGCCGGTTCAATGCCTGTTCAGTCCCGCCAAAGCCTCGTCTCCTCGAAGCTCCTTTCCAAGCCTTTTCATTTCAAGACCAGACTCTCTTCCACCAACACAGCTCCCGAATTTCTATACCAAGCCAGCCCGACTCCATCTCCTCAACATCTCTTCATCACTCTCCAGCATCGCCACAGCCCGTCTCCTCTCGTCCGAGTTGAGTCCAGATAAGTCGACTCGATTGTATCGTCCGTAGAAAATGTCTTGCGGTGCTAGTCCAGACATGTCTCTAAGCTCATACTCGTTGCTATGGGAGTGACTGTTGCTGCGGGTCGTGGCTGTATCGGAAGAGCCGCTGCGAGTTTGATGGTGCTCATCTGCGGCTTCAGGCCAGACCCAGTACGAGGTGCTGCGACGAAGTCGGGCGCGGTTGCGACGTGCCGAGTCCCGACAGAAGTTGAGCTGGATTTCGTCAGTCGTCAGTTCTTTTGTCGTACTGTGCCCAGCCAGTCGTCGCTGCTAGTGACTGCTGCGCCGCTGCTGCTGCCATACCACAGGCGACTGAAGCGCCGCTTTACCCAGTATTTAAGGTAGGAAGAGAAATACAGAAAAGAAAAAGGGGCAGTACTCACGTTTCCCTTCCAATCCAACCACCCGCCCAATTTTAAACCTCCGAGCACGAACAAGCTCACCAGAGAAAACACAACGCACGCCGCCATCAGTGCCTCAGCCCTATTTCCTCTGCCACCAATGTTCTTCTATTCCACCGGCGTCAGCCCCTCCACCTTGATTGATATAGCCTAGCGGTGGACCCGGCCAGTCGAGTGGCGAGGAGGAGTCCGCGCCATCCTCCTGCCGCACGTGCGTAATCAATATCATCGACTTCTTCTGATCGAGGACGACTTGTTTCGAGCCGGCGGTTTTGAGGGCCCAGCAGGTTTCCGACCACGTGTGTACGGGAGAGGCGCAAGTTGGGTCGTCTTCATGCTTACTCGAATTGTCGTCGGGATATTCAAGGAGATACGGGTCTGAATTGGTCGTGAGGTCGGAAGTGGGCAGTGGCGGAGCTATGATGGACTCGGTCTGGGAGGTTGAGCTCGTGATACTTGCGAAGGTGGGCCCAAAATCAGATTGGAGAATAAGAGGCGCCATATTCGTTGATTGTGCGCGGCGATGCCACGCGCGTGCGCGAGGTGAGGGTGCGTGGAAGTGGCGTGGAAGAAGAAATGCGGAGTTCGCACATGGGAAGTGAAGTGAGGGAACTGCGTCGTTTGTCACTTCACTTCACCGACGTTGGAATTCAGCTTGAGCCTGGTGCGCGAGCTAGTCCTGGAGCTAATCGCGCCCACCTGCCTGAACAGGAAGGGATGGAAGATATGAAATGGAGAGCTGTTCTACCTCATCAGTATTGACATGATTTGTATGCATTGAAGAATGGGAAAGCAAACATTCACACCAACCGATCGACTCATGCTTGAGGCTTCCATTAACGACATATTACGCCTCTGCTCGCTCCCACGACTATGACTTCTCTGCGATCCACGGCAGTGGAAATGTGCCCACCCACTCCTCCACCTCCCTCCTCAATTCTACAATCTCAGGCACTTCCTCACCCTCACCAACAAACTCCCTGAAGGCATTGACGCTTCCCGGGTTCTTCCTACCACTCTTCTCCGCCGCCTCCTTCGCCTTCACGTCAAGCGTCTTGGCGATGGTCACAGCGCGATCGACGATATCGGCCACACGCTTGAAATCCGTCGGCTGAAATCCTCTGGTCGTCATGGCTGGTGTTCCCATGCGAAGTCCACCGGGCTTCATTGCAGACTTGTCGCCTGGCACGGTGTTCTTGTTGGACGCCACGCCGACGAGCTCGAGCACTCGCTCAACACGAGAGCCATCGATGCCTTTGTCTTTGAGGTCGACGAGGACAAGGTGGTTGTCAGTTCCGCCGGAAACGATAGTGTAGCCGAGTCCATCAGAATCTTTGCTGCCTCCTAATCGCTGGGCGAAGGCTTGGGCGTTTTCAAGCACAGTCTTTTGGTATTCCTGGAATTCGGGTTGCTGCGCTTGCTTAAGCGCGACAGCCAATGCGGTGATGGTGTGGTTGTGAGGGCCTCCTTGGTGGCCTGGGAAGACTGAAGAGTTGATGGGACCCTCGAGATCGTACTTCGTCTCGACTCCCTTCTTGTCGACGCTGCGAACGCCTTTGCGGAAGAAGATCATGGCTCCGCGTGGACCGCGCAAGCTCTTGTGTGTAGTTGTGGTGACAATGTCCGAGACGTCGAATGGTGAAGGGATTACCTTGCCTGCCACCAGACCAGAGATATGCGCCATATCGCTTAGCAAGTAGCAGTTGCCCACCTTGTTCACAATCTCTCGGAATCGGTTGTAGTCGATCAATCTGCTGTATGCACTGGTTCCTGCGATGATGATCTTCGGTCGGTACAGCATTGCCATTTCTTCTAATCGGTCGTAATCAATCAATCCTGTGCTCTCGTCCAAGCGGTATGGTAATGTTTCGAAGTATTTGGAGATTGCGGAGATCTTCTTTGTTGGGAGTTGGTAGCCGTGGGACAGGTGGCCACCGTGAGGCAGATCGAGGCCCATTATTCGGTCGTGGGCGTTGAGTACAGCGGAGTAGGTGTAGAGATTAGCTGGCGAGCCGGACAGAGCTGTATCCCAGAATCAGTCATGTTGTGTATCGCTTGGGCAGTTTTCGAACACACGTTGTACGTTGACGCCCCACTCCGACTCTTTCAGACCGAAGGTCTCCAATGCACGCTGTTGACATAGTCGCTCCGCCTCGTCGATGTGCTCGTTCCCACCGTAGTACCGCGCACCTGGGTATCCTTCCGAGTATTTGTCTAAGAGTCCTCGGATCAGCATGGCACCTCCAAATCACCTTCTGCGTGTATGTTGCTCACTTTGCATAACACTCCCCAGCGCGTCCAGCACTGCTTGACTTGTAAAATTCTCCGAAGGGATCAAATTTATGAAGTGCTTCTGTCGTCGTTTTTCCTATCCAACTCGGTTCAGCAACATTCTTCTATTGTCAAGATCCAGATCGCGAAGGCGAAAGGCGGCGTACCTTTTGGATGATATCGTATACGGTCGGATCGGCCTCATTGAGCTTCGAGGATAGCAGCTATTGCGTTCAGTCAGCGCGATACATCTCCAAGGACACTCAAGAATTCATGCCGACCTTCTGCTGCTGATCTGCTGTGGAAAGCGATCGCCACGTCTGCTGTGCGATTGCTCGCTGTGCGGGAACTGGACGCGTGCATACCCGGCCGAGGAGCGAGCCAGTACTCCGGACCGTTGTGCGAAGGGACGCCATGCTTGCGAGAGTGGAGGAAGCGCAAAGAGAAAAGTGAGGACTCGAATGGATATTTGTACAAAAGTCTGAGAGCTCACAGGAATCTATGGCTGTAAGCGGTAGTGGTTCACAGATGGACCCTTGATAGGGCGGATATCGCGGGGGCTAGCGGATCGGGGATCTTTCCAACCGCAAGGCAAAGATTGAAGTATCTTTGATGCACGATAGAAATATTCGATCACCCGTCGTCCTGTGCTGCTAATCGCGTTATGACAAAGAGTAAGGCATGGGCCCAATGCGCAGGGCTGGCAAAAAGAAAAACACCAAGACATACAATATACTAGGTGCGGATTCCTTGCACCGCCGGACCAACCTCCGATGTGAATGCCTCAGGCCGCTACTCCTTCTTTCTATAGGAGTACTTCTCGGACTCTCTTTAGTAGCATTGTATGTGAACTTGTCTATTTAACACCACCGCCATGACCGCAACCTCCGCGTCTTTTGCATTCTCAAACAAGGGCGAAAACTCGCTCTTGCACCGAGAAGCAGGATCAATGAACTGGAAGCGTTGACTCCATCGCATCCCGGACGATGAAATGAAGTGCAGTAGAGACGTACCGGCTCAGCCCGAGCAGAGAGACGGACGCGGCGAGAGCCATGGCAAAGAGAATGGTGAAGCAGGCGACGAAGGCGATGAGTTGCATTCTGGCCGATGGCTCTGTTGTGTAATGGTAGGTCCAAATTTGAATGGTTTCGCTCGGAACCTTCAAGGGCCACCGCCGAGGTGGCTCTTCGTCTTTGACTGCATGCAGAGGCCGGAGACGTCGCCTCCGTTCCTCGTAATGGCATCTCCAGGATTCTTCAAAGTATGGACCTTCCGCGAACTGGTTTAGAGATAGCTGAGAACAAGCGTCGACTCTCCCTCTAATGCTTCCAACCTCATGGAAATGCCACCTCTGGCGGCGGTCGGTAAACCGTATCCTCCCACGCAAAGGGTGACTTCAACAATTCAAAAAATCTCGGCAACAGAACTGGCAGCGCAACCTTCATCCACCCTTCATCGTCCTCCGGGTAGGTCTCTTCGTTTGCCTCATCCCCATATTCCTCGCCGACGTTGACTAAATACATTCCAAGTCCGCCCCCGGAGGCTTGGGCGCCTCCTCAGTCACGGCTTTCAGAATCCTCGTCCACGAGCACACAAACATCGTACCGTGGGCTTGGCCAATTCCCAGCCTCCTCACGGTCTCTCAACTCCTTGGCGAAAGATCTGAAATGATTCCGCACAGTCCGCACGGTAGCGCCGTCCAGGAGTTTGGGATCGGAGATCGCGGGCAGAGAACGTTGTTCGACTCTATAAATGTCGGGCTGCTCGACAGCAGCGGCTTCTAGGGCTGTTTCTTTGAGGACGGAGAGAAAGGACGATCACTGGCAGTCGGAGTTGGCCGTGTAGATAGTGCGGTAGACGGTGAAACCCCATTTGGAGCAGTGGGCTGTGCTGCAGTCGACATCTTGTGAGTGATGAGAGTGGATGCCGAGGTCCTGGCGGGGACTGGGAGCAGACTTTTGGTGCTTCCTTGGTTGCGGGAGAGTGATGGCTTGATGGTTGGAAGCGCTGGTCGACGGAGGAAGAAAGGCATGAGTGCGGGCGATCAGGAAACGGAGATGTGTCAAAAAGCTATCTCGTTTGCAGCCCCATCACTCCGGATCAAATGTTCGGATTTTGTTGAGATCCGAAGATCCTTCGTGAAAGCTCGCTTACCTTACCTCACACGGTACGAAGAGGAAGGAGGAAATCGGACCTTCCCCGTGTGCGCCTGAAGTGGAGGCAGTCGAAAAGTACCGTAATGTGGATGTTTCTGACTGCTTTGGGAATACCAACATTGGTCGTAGCTAGTCTCTTCAGAAACTGAACGATGTTTGAGCGCTCAGCTGCGGTGCTCGGATACCCTGGATCAGCCGAATAGGTGTTGTAGCACAAGGGAGGGAAGGGAGGCAGAATCTTTCCTGTTTCGACGTTGTAACAGGCATTGCCAGACAGGCAATGTCGACCGGCACGTGTCATGCAAAGATACCGAAGTCGAAAGGATCAATGGCTTGACGTGCAAGCGTGAACGTCGTGTATGGTTCAAAACTTCAAAAGTGGGTGACCTAACGAAATCCGTGGATTCTCCTTAAAAGCGTCGCAAGGCCGAGCGAGACGAAGAACTGTCGTGTTCAGATTGTCCACCTGCTGGACATAAAACCGGTCGCCGAGTGGCTCGACCTGACGCTCACTGACATGCTGGCCCGATCCCATTGCTGCCATTACTTTCCATTTCTGCTCTACCTCGGCCCAAGATCCAACGTATCCCGACCGCGCTGATTTTGCCCATATGACAGAAGCTGCCTTTGTACACATCGTTGGCATTGCCAGGCCATGAAGGACGGGACAACTCTGAGCATATGTCGCCGTATGAATGTCTGCCATCCCATGCAGAACCAGGGTCGTTGCATCGCCGCCTGGTAAGCTGAGCTGGATCCTGTATTGGCCGTGGAAACGAGCAACGAAGCAGGAGTCCGAGGTTCAGTATGCAATGTAGCCATCACAGTGACCTCCGGTAGCAGTGTGTCATTTATCACTCCAACCTCTTGTGGGCTCAATCGCTGAGCGGTTCAGACTCATCATCTTCACTGCTGGCTTTCTTCGCTCCCTTCTTCCTGCTGCCTCCCTTTGCCTTTTTAGCGGCCTCCTTCTCTCGCTTACGGTCCTGCTGCTCGGTGAGGCGCTTTCGCTCTGGTTCGCCCTTTCGCGCCAACTGCTTCTCCAGGCTCAAGAACTCCTCACTTTCAATGTCCATGCCCAGAAGGCTCTCCATGAGTTTGATCTCTGTAGCATCGACAATCCTGTCTTCCTTTTCCTTGCCCTTCTCATTCTTCACGGGTACGCCATCATCGTCTCTGACAGTGATCGGCGTCTCCAGAATAAGGGGCATGCCCCAGAAGCGCGAGTCGTTGACAAGGGTATGGAATGCGCGTAGACCCAAAAAACCAGTCCCGATGTTGGCATGAAGGTCGCGATGAGAATCGAATGGCGCTTTCGAGTCGTTGATGTGCATTGCACGCAAATACTTGAATCCAACGACCTCCTCAAACTTATCGAATGTTTCTCTGAACGCCGCTGGGGTCCTCAGATCATACCCTCCAGCAAAAGTATGGCAAGTATCGATGCAGACGCCGATACGATCTTTGTTGCTCACGAGCTCGATGATGTCGCGAAGATCCTCGAATATGCTGCCGAGAACGTTCCCGCCACCAGCCATGTTCTCTAGCAAGGTGATCACGGTGCTAGTCTCAGCGTGGGCTCGATTGATGTTGTCGGCCAGATGTGCGATTGCTTCGGCTCGGTTGTTAGACACCGTATTTCCTGGGTGAATGTTGTATAAAGAGATCCCAAGCCTTTCACAGCGTTTGAGATCGTCAAGATACGACGTGTAGGCCTGCTCTGTACGGTCCTTATCCGTGTGTGCCATGTTGACGAGATACGAACCATGAGGAACGACATACTTGCCTTGCTCGTACGATTGGGTTTTGCAGTTCGTATGAAACGAGGAGCATTGGTCGTCTGTCAAAGGCGGGTTCGCCCACTTTCGTTGCGACTTCAAAAACACAGCGAAAGCATTCGCACCAATCTGAACAGCATTTCCGACAGCATTTTGTACACCACCTGCACTACTGATATGAGCTCCGAGGCAGAGCTTGTGACCAATTGTCCGTGCTGCGAGCGGCATTTCCTCTGCTTTCTTCTCTTCTTTCGTTTTACGCTTGCGAACGACTTTCTTCTCCTCGTCTTCACCTACCACGCCGTTCTCCGCCTTGACTTGCTTCTTTGTGCGTTTCTTCGCTTTGGTAGGCGAGGTGATGCTGTCCTTCTTCTCGATATCGGGCTCGACTTGAGGCTTCTGTTTGGTCGCTCGTGGCGTCGAGACTCTCTTCTTTGTTGAGGGCGACCCGGCTACTGCTTGAGGTTCGTCCTTGACTTTCTGCCTCTTTGAAGAGGACGCCTTCTTGATCGGAGCGTCTGAGGGTGGTGCTAGACCTTCAGCATCTTCTTCGACGAGCTTGCTGACCTTGCGTTTCGGCATTTTCGATCAAGGGAATGATGACAGGTCAATGCCGTTGATGAACGCAGCTCGAGAATGACGCGCTCCGTGATCGATAGCTCCCAGTGCGGTCGCGCCTGAGGCAGGAACAAGCGAACAAAAGTTTAGCCGGGGTCTCTGAACATTTTTTGACCGACGACTTGACTTCTGAACCACACATCTCCCACCACACGACCATGCCCAAATCCGCTCAAAAGCCTTCCAGCAATGGAGTCGGTAAAGGCGACCCCTACGCGGGCGCTGCGGCGCGCAAGAGCAAAGCGGCGAACAACATTTTCAAGATGAACACAGACATAGGCCAGCACATCTTGAAGAATCCCGGCGTGGCGCAAGCGATCGTGGACAAAGCAGACGTCAAGCAGAGTGACATTGTGCTAGAAGTTGGTCCAGGAACGGGCAACTTGACAACTCGAATACTGGAGAAGGCGAAGAAGGTCATCTGCGTGGAACAAGATCCTCGCATGGCGGCCGAAATCACGAAGCGATTCCAGGGCACACCTGCTGCGAAACGACTAGAGCTGATCCTCGGAGATGTGATCAAGATGTCTGAACTCCCATACTTCGACGTCTGCATCTCAAACACTCCATACCAGATTTCCTCGCCTCTCACATTCAAACTCCTCGCCACGAGCCCCGCTCCTCGATCCTGCGTACTCATGTTTCAGCGCGAATTCGCCATGCGACTATTTGCGAAACCCGGCGACAAACTGTACAGTCGACTGTCAGTCAATTGTCAGATGTGGGCGAAGGTGGACCATGTCATGAAGGTGGGCAAGAACAACTTCAATCCGCCTCCGCAGGTGGAGAGCAACGTGGTGCGGATATGTCCGAAGAACCCGAGGCCGCAGATCAGCTACGACGAATGGGATGGATTGCTACGAGTGTGCTTTGTGCGGAAGAACAGAGTGCTGAGGAGTGCGTTCATTGGGACAACGAGTGTGATGGCAATGTTGGAGTCGAACTACAGGACATTCTGCGCGCAGAACGAGATTCCTCTGGATGATTCGCCGATTGAAGGTGCAGATGGTGAGGGTATGGACGTGGACGACGGGGACGACAACGCTGGAGAGGATGACTGGGCTGGCATCATGGACGTGGACGAAGATGAAGATGTACCAGACTTCTTCAAAGAGGAGGCGGACAAGAAAGCAAAGAAACTAGCAGGCAACCCAAATCGAAAGAGGAAAGGAAAGGTTTCGGAGCTGGTCCGGGCAAAGGTCATGAAGGTCTTGGAGACGGACACCGAGCTTGCGGACAAGCGCTCAAGAATGTGCGATGAGGGAGACTTCTTAAAGTTGCTGTATGCTTTCAACCAAGAGGGCATACATTTTGCTTGATTTCAAAGGGGATCCGCTGGACAAGTGCAAATTTAGCGAGGCGTTGGCAGGTCAAAAGTTGACATGGCATGATATGATACCCACGTTCGAATCTCTGTTCACGGCTCTCTCCTTTGTGAATCATGAGTCCAATCCTAATCTAGACGTCCTCTTCAAATCTCCGAACCAGAAGTCCTGTCTTCTGCAAATCTTCCTTGACCTGCTTGACCGTCCACTCTCCACGGTGAAACATACCCGCACCTAACGCAGCATCAACGTTCGTCTTGCTGAACACTTCCGCGAAGTGTCCGGAGTTTCCGGCACCACTTGACGCAATGACTGGGATCTTGATCGCAGCCTTGACACTGCGGATCAGCTCCAAGTCGAAGCCCGAATTTGTACCATCCTTGTCAATGCAGTTCAGTAAGATCTCGCCTGCACCCATCGCTTCGACAGCTTGAGCGAGCTGGACGACATCAAGATCGCGGGTCTCACGCCCTCCTTTGATAGTGCAGGCGTACCAGCAGTAGTTCTCGCCGTCCGGTCCCGGGAAGGCGGTCTCGATGGTGTTGTGCGGTGTGGAGTCTGGCGACTTGACGCACACGCGTTTGGGATCGATCGATACCACCACGGCTTGTGCTCCGTACGCCTCGCTGATAGTCTCGATCGCAGTCTTTCGTGTGAGCGCCTTGTTCGACTCGTAGTACTGCTCAGCAGCTGTGACGGCATCTGATCCGATGGAGACCTTGTCGGCTCCGGACTTGAAGTACAGCGTTGCGACTTCGAGCGCGGGTACCGTTCTGCCAGTCTCGGGATCGTGCGTATCGCGAATTCCACCGCCGATCGTCAATGGAACAAAGACTGTCGCGGATGTCTGGCGCAGAACTTCCAGCATGGGCAGATCCTTGAGCGGCGTTTCTCGGAAAGAGGTGATGTTGAGGAAAGTGACTTCGTCTGCACCCTGTTCGTAGTATTGCTGTGCCTTCTGAACAGGCTTTCCAAGATTCCGAACGGCGTTGTCAGATTTCTCACGGACATCGTACTGATCGCCTTTCGTGACAACGAGGTCGCCCTGGTCATTTGCACGCACGTCCAGACATGCAATGATCCTGCGTGTGAGGCCTTCACGTGTCGATGCAGGTTCGAGGTCCGTTGGCAAAGGCTCACTTTTCCTGCCCTCGAGGAAAGCTTTCAATACCCGCTGTCCTGCGGCGCCACTCTTCTCCGGATGGAATTGTGTCGCGAACACATTGCCTTTTGCGATGGCTCCGACGAACTCCTCATTGCCATACCGGGCTTTCGCCACAGTCCAGCCGTCCTTCTCAAGTTCACCTTCTCGATATGGTACCGCATACGAGTGGACATAATAGTATTTGCTGTCAGGTCTAAGGCCGTATATGCTTTGATCGCTTCCGCTGGTGTTTGCAGAATTCCATCCGATGTGTGGTACACTCTTGTCGCTAGAGTCGAAGCGTTGCAGACGAGCATTGATGATTCCAAGACCTGGAACTGCCGGGTTCTCTTCCGATCCTTCGAACAATGCTTGGATGCCCACACAGATTCCCATGAAAGGTTTGCCAGAGCGAATGTGCTTTTGCACAGGCTCGACGTATCCTGCATTCTTGAACTGTGTTAAGCAGTGACCAAAGTGGCCGACACCAGGAAGGATCAAGATCTACAATTGCAAGTCGCCTGTTAGCCATCAGTTCAAAAGAACAAATTAATGCGTCCACGATCCTCACCTCAGCATTTGCTACATCTTCTGGTGACTTGACCCATTCGACTTGCCAGCCAAGCTTCTCGATCGCATTGACCAGAGAGCGAATGTTCCCTGCTGCATAATCGAGCAAGTGAACGACAGGCATTTTGGAGAGCTGCAATGTCTCGCAAATGTTATCGCATTAATCTGTAGCAACGCAAGAACAAGTGACGTTGTCGTGGTGGGAAAACCTTACAATGTTGGTCGGTCTGACTCCAAAGTAAAGTCCGCAAAGTCCACTAGCGTCGCATCGCTTTGCGAAAGCCGAATCCGAGATTTCGCGGCGACAACGAGACTTCACTGCAACCGCGAGTTTTCTTCAAAACCTGATCCTGCAACACATCTACACCGTTCAAGATGGTGCGCAAATTGAAGCATCATGAGCAGAAGCTCCTGCGGAAAGTCGACTTCATCAACTACCCTGGCGACGACCAGCATCGCTCCGCAGCGGTCATCCGACGATACTCAGTCTCGAACCCAGCCGACTACACCTCATACAATCGTCTCGCCGGAAAATTGCGGCACCTGGCGCACCGCATCGCACTTTTGCCACCGGAATCAGCGTTTCGGCGAAAACAAGAGGACGTTCTGTTGGAGAAGCTACACGACATGGGCTTGCTAGGCATCGGCGGAGGCGGAAAGGGAAAATTGAGCGATGTGGAGAAGAAGATCACAGTGTCTGCCTTCTGCCGGAGGAGACTGGGAGTTGTCATGACCAGATTGAGGATGTCGGAAACTGTTTCATCAGCGAACAAATTCATCGAGCAAGGTCACGTTCGAGTGGGAACTGAGGTGGTCACCGATCCTGCCTTTCTCGTTACCAGGTAAGGAAACACTAACATGACTTGAGCGGACCCTGTAATGCTAACACTCACGATAGAAACATGGAAGACTTCGTGACATGGGTCGACTCATCGAAGATCAAGAGGAACATCATGAAGTACCGTGACAAGCTGGACGACTTTGACCTGCTATAATAGTCCCGCATACTGCTCTGACCGGACGAGATGCGGACCCCGCACAGCACATCGTTCCTCCGACTGGCGCCATGGGTGCTCAGTTCTCCTTGGTCGGGAGCTCACGGTTCTGAGAGATGCCCGGAGCGGGTAGTCACCGTCACGTGAAAATCCTCGAGCACATGCAGGGTTTCAACGACCCCCCACACTCCTCCTTCTTCCCGCGCACTACCTTTCCTTAGCCTTCGAGCATTCACAATCAACGGCAAACAGCGTCTTCGTTATCTCTGGATCCGTCTGGAAGGCAGTCAAGAGGTTTGCAAGACTTTCCAAAGCTATTTGAGGTCTCCTTCAAGACTCCTGCCATCATGCTCGCTGTCGCTACCACCACCATGTCGTCGCCGAACCCACTGGGAACGGGCATGGCACGCCATGGTGCGCAAGGTTTCGACAGAGACGACGCGAAGTACGAAAAACCGCTGTCGCCAAGGAGGTCGACTTCTGCCGTCGCTGCCAGGTCTGCCTCAACATATTCTGCACTACAGCAGCACCCAGGTTTTCATCAATTCAAGATCGAAAGACCTCCCCCAGCCGCGGGTGCACGTCTGGTGAAGACTACGAGGGTCGTGGACGACACAAGACCGTACATTGATGACTCCGATGCTCTTGAGGTAGGCATGCGCGGCACAAGCCTCACGAAGCATAAATCTTACACGGCACAGCACGCCATCGCGAAGATGCGACGAGATCAGGAAGTCATCTCTGCCCAAGAATCAAAGCTTCACCACCGTCCGGCGGCCTCGAAGCCTCTCTCGCCAGCGAAGAAAATGAAATTTGAGACCTCTCCCGAAAGGCGCAACGCACGTGCTGGTGCCAAGAGATCGGCTGTGCCAGAATTAAGCGCCACCCATCCATCACACTACGCTCGCCCACTGCCCGTCAAGGCTGAACATCCCATGTCGTCTCCCCGATCGTCGTCAAAGCGGTCGCATTATCGTCCAGTCCATGAGTCGCAGCCTGAGCTCGCAGTCCCACCTTGGCAAGTATACTCCGACCCCAAGCGCTTGACCTCGGCGGTGCCTATGGTCGACGATCCGAGGTTCCGTATGCTGAAGATGGATGTCAGACCCGATCAGCCTAGTGTTGTCAGTACTCTGTTCATGATTGCGTTGCCATCGGGCACCCTGATCGAGGGTGCGAATCGGTATGAGGATGACAGGGTTTAGCGTGGGGAATGATTTGGAAACAAGGAGCAATTTCCTAGGCTCTGTACTGAACGCGTTTGTGCGTGTGCTCAATTCCAGTTTCCGTGGTCTCGCTCAAACTGCACCGGACGTGTCGAACTTCGGTGGCTTGGAGTGTGGAGTCTGCGCAAGAGAGAATTTGGGGCAGCGAAGCAGTAACGACGCGTTCGTTCTCGGGGGTACAGTATACAATATGAGCCATCGGAGTTCAAGGCGATGGCTGCGTTTCGATCGAAACAATGGAGATATCTGGAGCTGGTCATGGACAGAGTGCGTGGACTCTGGATGGCTTAGCGAGATGGCCTCTCCTTCCAGATCGTCTCATGCTACAGATCGCTCCCCGTACGTTATGGGACTCAAAACGTGTATAGTGAAGACTTACGACCTCATTACGACCGGTGAATATGAAACACCGTCTGTGCCGTTTATCAAAGTGCAAAAATGATGCTCGTGACGAGGTGAGGTGACCTCGATTCCTCTGTACAATTCGGAAACGGCTCCGATTCCGCTTTTGCGCCTCGATCGGTTGAATGATGTCCCGGCCGATGAGGCATCCCTTTCTTGAGCATCAACACTCCTCTTCTTTCAATGGAAGGTCTGGTATAAACAGCACAGTCCGATCCAGATCGTGTAGTTGAACGCGGTTCGAACCTACATCTTTGACTCCCGTGCTCAACCCTCACCCAAACACTTGGACCACCCGAATCACCTCGACATGTCGGTCCAGAAAGTCGCCCTCATTACAGCAGGCACAGCAGGTCTAGGAGCACAAGTTGCTCGCGTGCTGGCACCTGACTTCCGTGTGGTATACTCCAGAGTACTCTTCAATTTGGACACATACCATTGTACTGACATCGTGTTCCAGGCCATCAACTACGCCAATAACACAGAGCGAGCCAACACCCTCATCACAGAATTAGAAACCATTCCCAACACAAGCGATCTCCCGGCAGCATCTCCACGCTTCGCCGCCTTCCAAGCAGACGTCGGCTCCCGCCCTGCTCTCCAGGATCTAGTCCAACAAACCGTCTCAACCTTCGGCCGCATCGATCTAGTCGTCAGCAACGCCGGCTGGACTCGCATCACCAATTTCGCCAACCTCGAGGAAGGCATGATCGACGAGGACTGGGACCGGTGTTTCTTGTACAATGTCAAAGCACACTTATGGCTACTTCACGCGGCGAAAGCAGAGCTGGAACGCACAGAGGGAGCATTCATCACGACGGCGAGTATTGCGGGAGTCAAGCCAAGTGGAAGCTCGTTGCCGTACGCAGTGACAAAGGCGGCGGCGATTCATCTGAGCAAAAGTTTGGCGGCGATTTGTAGTCCAAAGATTAGAGTGAATTCTGTGAGTCCGGGACTATTGCTTACGGAGTGGGGGATGAAGTTTCCCGAGGAGAAGAGGGAGGCGGCGAGGGAGAGGACGGCGTTGAAGAGGTTGGCTACTGTTGAGGTGGGCTTTCTTTGAGACATTTGTGCCCGGTCAGGAACTTGCTAACGTGGTACCAGGACTGTGCCGATCAGATCAGAGCATTGGCGTTGAATCGATCGATGACGGGACAGAATATAATTATCGATGGTGGATTGACTGTATAGATCGACAGGTATATGTATTCAGTCTTGTGCTCCCATCGTCCTTTGTCGGAGGTCACACAGCGCCGACCTTGGGATGCATGACATATGCAGCTATCCAGTTCCGTCTCTCAACAATCTTCGTCCTACAGCACGAGCACGTCTAAACGGGATGCGACTGTGTTCTCTCTGATCGTCTTACCAGATCACCATTACAATCAGTCATCATGTAGTCCATCTGGATCTCTGGACGACCTCAAATCTTGCTTTCATGCAAGGCCCCGTGTTGCCCTCGCTGAAGCCACATGGTCATCGGGAAGTTTGCCTCTAACAAGCGCACAGAGTGGTTGTGCAGGATCCGAAAAATTTCCTTTCAGACCTTGCGTTCGGAGGCAAGGTTCAGCGTGCAGAGAACGCAAAGACAGCTTACCTTTATACTTCCCTGACCTCTTTCGTCTCTGTCGTGCCTGTTCTCCTCGCCCACCTCGTCATTTCGTCACCTCTTCCTCGACATCTCGCAGATCATGCGGACCACAACGTTCGCTCTCGTGGGACTTGCCATGTCCATCTCCGCCTTTCCGTTTCCTTGGACAAGTCTTCGCAGAACAAGCGACTCGGGCTTCATCGCCGCCGATGAGCTCAATATCCTTGCTCCTGTACGGGTGGGAATCTACATTTGCCAGAACGCAGACTGGGTGGGGCCTTGTGAGCATCTGTTGAACGGACCGGGAATGTGCAGTAAGTCCACTCGATACCAGACACCGTTCCGTGAGTGCTGAACACTGACAACGCGATAGTCAACCTCAGCGATCAGCTTGCCGGAGAAGTGAGCTCCGTAGGACCGGATCCAGAAGCATCGGGATGCACCTTGTTCGAGTCAGTGATCCGCTCGTGGTATATACGACCGCAAACGAAGGCTAATGCTCGATATTGCTACTGCAGGGAGAACAATTGCAAAGGCGATCAGATGGCGGGACTGAAGACGCCGGGAGAGTCGAATCTGGGTCTGAGTCCGCAAGCCGGAAGGTTCAATGATGTGTTTCGGAGTTATATCTGCTATTAATTGGGAGGAAGACAATGGAGAGACCTTGCGAAGAACGAGGAGCGGCGACCGATAGTGTTGGTGCCTCAGGCATGAGTGCTTAGATTGAAATTCGCTTAACAGATAAGAACTACGGCCAGATGCACCTCAATTTTGGCCCCTGCTTCGACCACCACCATGCATATGCATCCCTTGCAAGCGGCACACTACGTTGTACAGGCGACGCCTTCGTTATCAGTCACTTCACCTGCTTCTTTGGACAGCTGGATACAACCTTCCTAATTGAACCAACGCCCTCCGTCTCGTGGGTCGATCAAGCTCTGCTCCGACCTTGGCATGGCCGCAGACCTTCCAATTGAAGCTCGCTGCACCAGTTGCCAAGTCTCGTTTTCCTTGGTTCACGGACTCCACACCTTCCATTGCTCCTTCCTTTCCTGGTGGCGCGCAGATCAAGCTTGCAGAGATGCACATTGCAGGCCGGAGGGGCGTGAGAGGAAGACAGCCGACAGGAGAGGTTGGAAGAGAAGGTCGTGATGACTGTCGGGCCACGACGATGGGTGTGGGACCTCGATGGCTGCAATTCTGGTACAAGTATGAGCCTGATGGAGGCTGTCTCATCACTCTCTTCTAGGGCATCCTCTTTGCCACCGCCCGGACGCAGCAATCCGGATTCATTAACACTCACTAAGAGTCACGAACGAAGAGGCTTGACCGACAGTCCCGTCAGCCTTGTCCGGCTTGTGCTTCATGTTTAGTGCAGCTGAGCTACGACCGGCGATAGCATTGGTGCTGAGCGAGTCAACTGCAATATACGCCGCGTTTTCTACACGTTCTTCTCGGCCGACTGTCCTTCTTCCGTCCTGTCAACCCGACTCGTGCATATGTCGCACACGATCAAAAGTCGGCGGACTCCGACTGGAGGACCAATTTCTCCGTGCTGGCCATTCAATCTATCAAATGACCACTCTACAACCTCCTTCCGCAATGCAAACCAACCATGCCAAGGATTCTCGCGCTGGACCCTTGCAGAATCTCCTGCCTTATTGGGTAACGACTGGCATTGCAAGCTGCCAAACTAGCCAACCACATGTCCCTTCCGACCAATCAAGGCACTTGTCCGGCGAACGGCGATAAGTGATCGTCTGCAAACTGCCCTGCTTTGTATGCGAAACATAGTAGCTCGATGCTATGGTACCTTCTCGTATGGGAGACACGCGAGACAAGCGTGGCAAGCGAGATGAATGGAAATGGCAAGTCGCCGTTCGGCAAGTTCATCTCAGGAGTGGCTATAAAGAGGTCGAGGTAGGTTGAGTTGGAGGAACGTTTCTCTGATATCCTCATTCAATCATCTCATATCATCCAATCTCCATTTTCAACATCGCCAACATGAGAGTCGCCATCTTCCTCGCCGCTGCTTCTGCCAGCTTCGCCTACGCCAAAGAATACGTTCGCTGCGGCACTCCCAATGTCTCCGACACCCACAAGCATGAGATGAACGTTGCCATCGAGGCTGCTGCAGACAGCTTCTCCGCCCAGGCTGCAAATGTCGACGTCTTCGTGCACGTCGTGACGACTTCCGCCAAGTCGAGCCGCTACACGCAGTCTCAGGTCAACAGACAGATTCAGGCCATGGTTGGTGACTCTCCAGCCCAACTCAAATGTGAACTCGCAACTGACTTACACCCCTCACAGAACTCCGCATACAGCTCCATGGCCATCTCTTTCAACCTCATCGACACCGACTTCACCGTCAACAACGCTTGGGCCGCCGCAGGCCAGGGTTCCTCCGCTGAGCTCGCCATGAAGCAAGCCCTCAAGAAGGGCTCATACGGCGACCTCGACCTCTACTTCCTCTCCGACCTCGGCGGCGGCCTCCTCGGATTCTGCTACTTCCCCGTCGCCAGCCCCACAACCCGCGACCGCCAGCTCGACGGCTGCATCAACCTGGCCGACTCCCTCCCTGGCGGCTCCGCCACCAACTACAACATGGGCTACACCGCCGTGCACGAGGTCGGTCACTGGTTCGGTCTCTTCCACGTCTTCCAGGGTCAGTCTTGCTCTGGCGCTGGTGACTCTGTCTCCGACACCCCGATCCAGTCGACTGCTACCAGCGGCTGCCCAGTCAACAAGGATTCTTGCCCGAATGCTGCGGGTCTGGATTCGATCAGGAACTTCATGGACTACTCGTACGATTCTTGCATGACTGGCTTCTCTGCCGGCCAGAGCACTCGTGCCAACTCGCTGTACAGCCAGTACCGTGCTGGCAAATAAGCGTTGGATTGGATTGATTTGAATAATGGCATTTTCAGCGAGGCGTGATGGCGATGAGCGATGAGTGTTACGGGATGATGAAGGCAGCATGTGTTCGTTTCGACTGCTGGTAGAAGAGCCGCATAGTTTAGATATGGAAGGCAAATGAAGCATGAATTGGGATGAATCTACTTGTTCACTTCCGTCTTGTCGAGAGTGATCCTTGAGTAAAGCGGGGTCCAAGATGCCACGCGTTTGACACGTGCGAACGCGACTACCTATATACCTTACCTCACTTCATCGATCAACCATTAACAACTTCCTTAATTTGAAACAATCCAACACCGTCCAACCTCCATCAACATCAAAACATACACCACCTCGCAATGTCCTCCAAAACCTCTCGCAAGCGTGCCGCCGCCTCCGAAGACCCCGACTCCGACACCAACAACCAGCAGACCAAGAAATCCAAAAAGACGTCCGGCCCCAGCACAGAAATGCAGACTGACGCCGATGGCAATCCGTTCTGGGAGATCTCCAACAAGCGCCGCTTGGGTGTCAGCACATTCAAGAAGAACGTCATGGTCAGCATCCGGGAGTTTTACGAGAAAGATGGGCAGATGCTGCCAGGAAAGAAGGTATGTTTCCACTTTGCTTGTGGGGTTTGAGAGTCAGAAAGCGTAATTGTTGGCATGGTGAGTTGCGTGCTGATCATATCAATTTCTAGGGTGTGACGCTCACAACTGAGCAATTCAATGCTGTGATTGAGCTGCTGCCGCAGATTGAGCCGGTCTTAAAGGAGAAAGGCGTGGACGTTGTGAGGCCGGAGTACGATCAGGTGGGTGATACTGCAGCGAAGGACGACAGTGAGAACGAGGATGCGGCCGATACTAAGGAGGAAGTGGTCAAACCCGTCGAGATGAAGAAGGTGAATCGGCTCGACAAGTACAAGAACAAGAACAAGAAAAATCATGAGAGTACGAGTGAGGAGGATGCTGGTTGAGGATGTCCGTGCTGGAAGGAAGAGGGCCTTTTGCGCCGGACCGGAGAAACCTGATTTGCCAGATCGTTGCAATATGACACCCAGGACGAAAGCGATGCAGGCACGGTGCCACGAAGTGGCTGCGACAGCCAGCCGAGCCAGATGGCGAAACAGATGCTTGTATACTTATGAAGCAGCCTTGGTGCCGCACCGAATACGAGACATGGTTTACAGTGTCTCAGCGCCTGAGTATGCTGCATCGCGATGGGTGAGCCGCACGGTGGCAATCAGCCAGTGATACAGCGATCACGCAAGAGTCACGAGCCGAATCAGCTCATTGTATCATATAAACAGTGAGTAGCTATGCTCCCAGTCTCACCTGCGTTCACTCCGCCTCTTTGTCTTGCAGAGAGCGGCGGCATGAGCTCTGAGTGGTCTCAGACTCGGTCTTGCTGGTTTTTGTCTTCGAGACATGATCTGAGCACCTTCGTGTCAGAACGCAATACATAACGTCGCATCGCCTCCCTCATGTTCCCTTCGAAATCAGATCATACACCAACATACTAATTACTCCTCCATTCACAAACCAGCTCGGACACCATTGATCTCTGCACTGCAAAGCACCAACAATTCTCACATCACTGCGCCAAGTGGTCTTCGTTCCACCATGTTCGAAATTGCACAGGCCCTCGCGTTTCTAACCTCTGTGCCGACACGCACACAGTGAGTCTTCTCGCGAATACAGATATTCATATCAATTGTGCTGACTATAGCAGACTTCTAGAGGACACGATGAAGCCGCTGCGCTGATAGTGGCATTCGGCTTTGTCGCCGTGCTTGAGGGTACAGAGTACGCTTTGGCGCAGCGCGTGAACAGAAAGCAGCAGACGAAGAGAACCCTGCTCTGTAGAGGACCGCTCGAATCTAATGTCCCGGAACGATATTTGACACGTATGAAGCCAATAATGTCGTCGGATCGTTCCTGTCTGTCCTGGCTCCCTCGAGACAGCCGCGACTCGCTTTCCTGCTGGCCGTGATTCCCTGCTATCAGGGAACACCATGGCTTCCTGCTGGATCAGGGACTGCCCAGTACCTCGCACCTTTCTTTCCCTACATCTTGCTGCGAAATCAACAACCAAATCTCTCCTTGCATTTGATTCAAATATCAACACCGACAGCAACGACTACACACTTTCCTCCATCCCATCGAAACCCAGAACAATGGCCCTCCTCTTTCAATACCTCCCTGCAGACGCCAAAACCAAGACGTCCGAGATCGAAGATACCGTGCGATACGTTCATCAACTCATGAAACAGCAACAACCGTGGGAGCAGCACGAGTAAGACACTCTGCTCGTGTTCGTATCCCGCGCAACCTGAGCTGACAGAGACAGATGCGTTGAGTTGCGTAAAAGAGATGGCGAGCTGGCAGAACTGCTGTGTCACATCGAATGGTACTGTGATCGAAAGACAGCACGTCATGAGGGGCGGTTTCACACGATCATGGGCAGCGGCGATGATGCTGAGCAAAAGGCCTTCACGGGAAGATTTACCGGGGGGCACCATGACGGTCCTTGTCGACGAGTTGAGCCCTTGACGAATGCGGAAGGCTTCGGGACGATTGCGGTGTTGGTGATCTTGTGGATGCTTTGGCGGTGGTACTGCTAAACGGGTGAAGAATGCTTGCCTAGCCCTCTTGGCTTATGGTCCATGACGAGAAGATGTTACTGCGAAATCGACGCGGACTTGAGATGTTGTGGGTGTCGGAAGACCTCGATTGCGATATTGACATGAGCAACGCTGTCGACGGAGAGTGCAGAGCACAGAGTAAAGAGAAGGAGTATCGACATACAGCAGATCACCAAGGCAATCATCGGGAAACTGAGAAGAGCGCATCTGCCCTCGCATAATGCATAGCTCGGGTCGAAGGGAAAGCCGCCATCGGAAGTACAATGCAAACCACAATGAGCACAAGTCGAACAGACATCAAGCAGCCATACAGTCCAATCGAATAACAAGCATAAATTCGTCCTCCCAAGTCAAAAGATCCAACGAGGAAGGTTCCGACAGCAAGAAAACTTGCAGATCGACATCCACACAACACAGCGTTCCTGAACATCATTCCTCAAGGCTTGTGCACGACCAACCACACGGGAGGCAGTCCCTGACCCCTCTTCTCACTCCATCCCATGCTTGCCAAGTTGCCCTTTGCCTTGTCGTCCTTGTACGGAATCGTCGTGCCTTTGATCCACCTCCCATCTCCACACTCGACCACCTCCGTGCACGCCCAATCCTTGCACTTGTCCTTGTCGTCGCTCGCAGCCATCACCCTCTCAACAACCTCCTTCACGGTATACTGCGTGCTGACTTTGAAGATCTTGAACGCCAGGCCTTGGCCTTTATATTTATCCTCCCATATCGGAGCGCCTTTGTTGAACACATGCAACATCGTGTGGGCCGGAGGAAACATGTAGTTGACGCCGGGGGCTAGTGCTGGAGGTGCTTGGGAGCCGGCGGCGGGTTGTGTAATTGGGGCGGTCCAAGTCGTACCGTTCCACGTCGTACAGCCGTTGGCCACGGTCACGCCTGGCTGTGCTGGTGGTAGGATTTGAGAGCGATCTGCTGGCTCGGCTGATGCGACGGCTCCGCAGTTGGGGTAGAAGACTTGGTGTGCGTAGCCTGCGGGAAGAGGTGGGCTGTTGTAAGTTGTTCGACCTGGAGGAGGGCAGGCGGGCACGTTCCAGTAGGGAGCTGATTGACCTGGAGGAGCGCTGCCGGGCACGTTCCAGTACTGCGAGGCCACGATTGGGGCGGGCACTGAGCCTGGGGGTGGGATGTAGCCGGGTCCTGCGCGCCAAGCGTAGGGTGCAAAGCTCATAAGGGGTGAAGGGGATTTGGGCGAAGATTGGATTGCTCTGTTGTGCTGAAGGCTTGTTGATGTTGTGGTTGTGATAAGAGAGGAAGTGGGATTGAAGGTGCGGGATGAGCGACACTAAGTAGGCAGCTCGAGGTTGGAAGAAGTGGACGTCGGATGGCCAGCAAACAGGCCACAGCCATCATGCGGTAGTGAAGACGCGGTCACACGTTCGGGAAATAGCCCATCGGAGAAGATCCGGTGAATGCGTCGAACATGTGGACACGCCCGACGGGACGAGGTGTGATCTGGTCTCATGGGATGCGTGACCATTCGCTTCCGGCCTGAGGACGGAACGATTCGTTTGTCTAGACGAGATGTGCTTGCTTCGAGCATCCTGTTTGTCCATATCGGCGCTGGTATCGAGATCATGTGAACGGTCAGCTGACGGCCAAACAATACAAGCTCGAGAAGTATTGGCGCAGTTCGGGCTGCATTCGTGGAGGCGGTCCTCCAACAGTATATTGATACAGTACTCTTCGGTATATCGTACCCATCATCATACACCGGCAACAACGGCCAATCCTTCGTAGATCAGCTTCCGTACCGCATAGAAGCTCCCCTCGTTGTCTCTTGTCCGGGCCATCGGCCTTCCCATTCCACCCGCCCCAGCTTCAACCTCAATCTTTCCGGTAGTAGACTTCCTCACGACAACGGTGTTGTCGATAAGCAGCGTACCCTCGCCACGGAATTCTGCCGTGTGTCCAGACTCCCGCATGAGGTTCCTCAGGTCTGCCAGGCGCAAATCTCCAACGTGCACAGGCTGCGTGGCGCGGTGATGGACTACACCAACGCCGCCGGCAGCCATCATGTTGACGAGGTCGAGGACAGGCATCGAAGGCCTGGCCTCGAGACCAGTCACCTTCGTATCTTCATCCTTTTCGCCCTTGATGAGCTTGAGCTTCTTCTTGTCGCCTTGATCCGCGACTTCATCTGCCTCTACTTCTTCCGCTTCCAGGCGCCCTGTCAGAGCCACAACTCCCAAGCCTTTTACGTTCTGCCATGTGAGTTTCTTAACGAGCTGTCGACTAAGCTTGAGCGTCCAGGCATTTGTGTCAACGCTGGCATCAACGATCTCGCCGATGATCGGAGCGAAGACATCGGTCGAATTGCCATCGCCCGCGAGAAGTTGTCTGCAATCTTCCGCGAGTGTCTGCGTTTCGGAGATGTTGCCCGAAATGAGAATGAGCTTCCGCGGTTGGATAAGGGGAATCAACATCTGCAAGTCTCGCTTTTCGTGTAGTCCGGAGAAGTCGATATGTGCGATGCGAAGATGCAAGGCGAGAGTTTGAGTTGTGAAGACAATCTTTTGCGGTCCATCGGCGGCCCCATCTTCAGGCTCGTAGTCGCTTTCGCCATCACTCTCTTCGTCTCCATTCGCAGCGCCGTCGCCACCTGCACCTTCGCCTGTAGCTTTTGCGATCAGAGCGTCGATGTCGTCAGGCTGTCGTGGTTCTTTGGACTCCTCAGCCTTGGCTCGCTTGTTCGGCTCTTGTTTGATCGATCTCCGTCCTTTCCCGCCAGGACCATTCGAAGTGGCGGCATCATCCCACTTCCTCTTTTGGCCAACAGCGGGTGCTTCTTGCTTGGCGGTTTCCCTCATGTCAACACCATCAACGTCATCTCTTTCCTCCGCACGAAGGTAGTCCTCAGGCCTGATGATGTCTCCGTACTCGTCTGCCTTCGCCCTGTGTGCCACGAATGGAAACATTTTCTCTCTTCCGCGCTTATTTCTCACATCAAAGTCATGGATGTTTTTACTCCGCAACAAGACATTGATACCAAGCTCAGCATCTGAGAGGCCGACTTTACGCTTATTCGTTTGCGTCATCTGTGCCGACAGGTTCAGTGCGCGACCTTGATGCTCGGTGTCCTCGTCCTCATCTTCTGATTCAGACGATTCTGAGGCTTGATCATCTGCAATCTCAGTGGTGACCGCATCATTGGCTGTATTGTCACCTTGTAGGCTACTATGTAGCTGTCGTTGGCGAGCAATGTATTGCTGGTACAACATGTTCTCGTCTCCATCGAGCGTTTCCACAGCATAATCTCGTAGCGACACCTCATGACCCTCTGCTCCGACCACTCTCGCGCCAGCTTTCCCTGAGGACCGCTCTTGCCAACACTTTGCCAGTTGTGCTGCCAGACTGGGACTGGCCGACTTGCCTTGGGAGACGGTCTCGGTCAGCACGACCAAGTTTCGAGAATCTGCTGCTAAGCTCTCCAGAGCTGATCTCGAGAATCCCCATTCTAGCGAAGCATCACTGGCAAGCAGGATACAAGGACTCGACCTCTTCAACGCTCGATCGAATTGACTCTTCCTCTCAATCTGCTTGACGAAACGCCAGTCCAGCAACGTCGGCACTTTCTGGTTCTCCACCTGCTGCTGACCCATAGCCACCTCGGCATCTCGAATAATAGACTCATCTAGCCACTCCAGCATTCCTTGCAGCTGACGAACGGTACTCGAGCTAGTCTTACTGGCCATGTAAATTTTCGCATGTCGATACGTGTCCGCGTGTGGTCCGTTGATGTTTTCCTTCCAGTTTTGATTGAGCACAAATGCCAATTCTAGAACCCGAGCAGATGAGTCTGTCGGTATGAGGACTTTGCCCCCTTGCGCGATCGTATCTCTGATTAACCCGACCAATGTCTCGTCTCTCTTCTTTCGTGGCATGGTGTCCGTTTTCTCTACGCCCTTCGAGCTGCATATCAATGCTGTCGGTCGACGCAGCGCCTCGATAATCTCAGCCCCTCCTGAAGCGCTCCCCAGCCATGCTGCGCCTGAGAGCAGATTCTCGCGACCTTGGTTCCAGTCTGCCGCATACACAATACTCTCCATGCTGTGTTGAATGTGCCATATTGTACCACCGATCGTGTGTCCTGCACTGTATGCCGTAATCGTGAGATTGCCGAGCGAGGGTGACCATGGCGATGGGATTGGCTGATGTGGCTGGCTGTACTTGAGAGGATGGATGAGGTTGAAGTATGAGGCGATTTCGTCAGCCGTCGGAGGCTGGAAGAGGAGATTTGGGGTAGACTCCGGCGCAAGTGCTACTGGAGAGGAGGATATGGATGATGTCGGTATCACAGAAGCGGCGAGAGGCGAAGACGCGTAGATATCGGCGATGAGTGTCCGTCCGAGATTGATGACCGGCGTGGTCGCGTAGACAGGAATTTTGTTGAAAGCCGGAATATGCTTGCAGCAATGCGCGTATGCTCCGATATGCTCCACCGTCGCATGCGTCAGGAGTATCACTGACAGTGTCGACACATGCTTCTCCAAGGCCTGCAAACTTTCCGCATCAAAGGTCTCATCCCATCCGACGTCCACCAGCAGTTTGACACCCCCGTCGAGTTCGAGTAACGATTGTGAAGCGGGCGAGTCGGACTGCGCGCCCAGCAACGCCGTGAAGTTGAACATGGCGGTGTGTCGAGGATGGCTATCGCAGTAGCATGGTCGTTCGAAAGAATGTGTGCGCACAATGCGATGGTTTGAGGAAGATGAGTTGAGAGGTGTGATGTGGTATTCACATGCCAGAAAGCTTGAAAGGTGAAGCGCAGAAGCGGACAGGGATCTGACGACGATCAATCTTCAATTCGCGAACCTGAGCTTCTTCACGCGACAACACCAACGTCTCATCTTGATACACCACCACGAAACCTCCTCGAAACCGAATCTTTCGCATCGCGCACGACGAAAACCTTCTTGCAGGACACCACCGCACAATTTACGACGCCCTAGAGGAGATACCACGATTCTGAGCACCTCAGGCGCAAAAGAGCACCGAATACGCAAGCATGGCGACCAGAGAGAAGGGCGGCCGGGTGGTCTTTATTGGCAACATCCCATATGGTAGGAGACGAGCGAGGAATATTTGACGCTTCGCCATACTAACGACACCGGTGTAGACGTGAGTGAAGAGCAAATCATGGACATCTTTGGCCGCACGGGACAGGTCGTGGGCTTCAGATTGGTATACGACAAAGAGACGCAACAGCCCAAAGGCTTCGGGTTCCTGGAATACACAGACGCGGACTCAGCTGCGTCAGCTGTGCGTAACCTGAATGATTTTGAGCTGAATGGTCGGACACTGCGAGTGGATTACAGCAACGACAATCGCGGAACGACCAACAACAAGGATCAGAACCAGGAGCACAGCAATCGAGCACCTCCACCAGCACATTTCAATATGAACCAAAGTGCGCCTCCCAACGCTGCAGCTCTGCCGGCTCTTCCTCCAGGAACGGAACTCCCGCCAGGTGTCACTGCGATCGACGCAATCAGCAAAACAATTCAAGCCATTCCCACTCCACAACTACTCGATCTCATCAGCCAAGTCAAGGGCATTTGCACATCAAATCCAGCACAAGCCACCGCGCTCTTCCAGCAAGCGCCGCAACTAGGATATGCCATCTTCCAGGCAATGCTCCTACTCGGTCTCGTGGACCCGAGCATTGTCCACCAGCTCATCGAGAGCACTGCACCACAGCAAGCACCTGTCGCTCAACCGCCGCCGATGGCATATCCGCCTCAACCTCCTCAGGGTTATCCTCCACCGCAAGCTGCGGTTTCCCAGCAGTATCCACCACAGTATGGCGCTTCTGCACCCTACGGTCAGTCGTACGGCCAAACGCCGCCAGTTCAATACCCTGCATACGCCCCTCCTCCGCAACAGGCACCAGCACCAGCTCAACCGGCAATGGATCCGGCTATCAAAGCACAAATTATGGCTCTTACGCCAGATCAGATCAACAATCTTCCTCCGGAATTTAGAGCGCAAGTGTTGCAGCTGAAGGCTACCCTCGGAATGTAGAGCATGTTCATGCTCGGGCGAGATCGATAGAAATTGCAGAATCGAGATCACCGCAGAGTCCTGCTAACGCGTTGCGGTTTTCCATGACGAATACCGAGAGCTTGTCGTCAACGTTGACAGGTCCACATTATGCCTACAATATGAACGCCAACACCATCAACGAGGGAATCATCGATGCAGGCGCACGCGAAGTCCGATGAGGTTTCGAGATTCGCAGGAGTTCAAGGAGGAAGCAAGTACTCGGAGCGGTGATGGAGGCCTCGGTGTCTCGCAGATTCAATGCCATCGCTGTCGTTGCAGTCGGTGGATCACAAAGCTCGGACTCACTAGCCAGGATTAAGCTGCCCGGCATTGGGCTCGCATATCGGGCGCCAAGGCGTATGCAATAGCCGTATGTAGTGGTGTTGTAGTACCAGCGAAACATGAAAAGTTCGATCCATCTCACATTATTGCAACATCAATTCCTCAGTCACTCGACGGCACAATGAAACTGTCCAACAGAAGCACAGCCACAGAACGCCACACTCGCATCTACACAATCGAGCTGGGACCGATCGTTCATTAACTTTATTAGCTGTAGATCTGTTGTGTTTTCCGGTCAGCCCAGCCACCTCGGGCGGGCGAGCTGCATGACAACGCATATCGTTCGCGAGAGACTTCTCCACCAACGACCACGTCCATTCGAAAGGCGCATACAATGGGGTGATTGAATCGGACTCCTCCTTTCAAAATACTACGCAGGATTTGGATTGTGCATATTGCTGCATTACTTCGCACCGTTGTACAGGCCCGAATCGTCATATCACGAACAACAACAACCTGCGACCGATCTACGAGACCACACGACGAGACGAGAACGATCACACATGATCTACAATTCTTTCGAACGCAACGAAGACGAGCTCTCGCATCGAGTTCGAATCAGCAATTAACCGCGACCGCTACGATCATATCAATTGTGCTCCGCGACTGCCACACCGTTGCGATAGCATCAGCGGCTTTCAGGCGCCACCCAACGGTCTCGTAAAGCATATCCGCATTTTACTCGAGAACCATTCGCAATGTGGAAGGCAGCTTTCAGTGGTCGCAGCGAAGCCGGTGGTTCCTCCACAAGCCGTCCTGCTGAACCACGGCGCAAGCGTAGCCATCGCGCAGAAAGCGTAACGAGCTCGGTGTCGCGAAGACCACAGGAGGATGAAAAGGACAGAGAACGAGACAGGCGACGCAGTGGTAGGAGTGGTAGTGTCTACGGAGACGACAGCGTGTATGCGCCACCGTCAAGTTCTCGCGCTGGACCTCAGGCATCATCCTCGTCCTCGGCAGCTCCATTGACCGCTAGTGCATTGCGTATGCTTCCCGATGACGAAGAAGAATGGGAGGACGAAGACAAAGAAGCCAGAAGCGAGCGTAAGAGTAGACGAGGAGATAGCGAGGACAAGAGGCGCAAGAGCAGCAGCGGTAGAGCTGGATGGGTCCGAAGTCGCAGTCGGTCGCGAGATAGGAAGGACAAGGACAAGGACAAGAAGAAAGCAACCTCGAGCTCTCAGAAAACTTCGCGAGAGAAGGACAAAGATCGCTCGAAGAGACAGGAGTTGGTCTCGGCCGAGGCAGAGGAAATGCGAGCTATGCCGGAGATGGGCAGTTTCGAACAATTCCCCGGACAGTACGCGAGCGGCCATATGGGCCCTGCGCAGCCCGCGCATTCGAACGTGTTGATGTCTGGTGCTCTCCCGAGCTCTGCGCCACAGCAGAGTCAATTTCCCGGCCAGGACAATGCGCCATTCGAACCCTCAATGCCCAGTCGTGCCGATAGCTACGGACATGCCGCGGACTACTACCTCGACACCGGCGAGTCGGTGCAGCAACAACCTGGCGTGAGACCCGTCACTCCGAACATGCTTGTGAATCCGGATCTTCATTTGGCACCTGCTCTGGCTGAGGCGCAGCCTGTAAGTGATACTGGTAATGGAGCAGCGGCCGACTTTTACAGTGGCAACGTCAGTATTGGGACAGGCGTCTCGGCTTCAGCGCCAGTCACACCGGCTGGGAAGACAAAGACAACCAAGCCCGGAAAACAGTCCTCTTGGAGTGCATCCAAGCCCTCGAAGACATCGAAGCCATTGAAAACGTCCAAACCATCCAAAACATCCTCATCGGGTGCTGCTGCTGTCACATTGGCTGGAGCAGCTGGTGTCGCAGCACTCAGCGCTCACTCTTCTTCCGGGTCGTATCAGCAAGCCAGCAGCAATGGCTACTCGAAAGACCCAGTGACGCCTCACTCCAAGCCAAGCCGCCACGATTCCCAAGAAGGTGTTTACTACGGACCGCCACCTCAATCCAGCGCATCGAACAGCTACGGAGCGTCGAACCCACCTACTTACACATATGGCGTGCCGGGTTCCGCGAGCGCATACATCTCTGCGCAATCTACTAATAACAGCTACGCGACCGCGCACACTTCTCACGGCAAGCAACCCGTCAACTCTAACATTCCACTATACGCAGCCGGTGCCGCCGCCGCAGGACTAGCAGCATACGGAGTCAATCATCAGCATCATCAGCACAACGGTCAGAACATGACTTCCAATGGAGGGCACGGCGGCGGTGGACGACCGCCAACCGGAGGGAACGGTTACTATCCCTCCAGTGCTTCTGGGTCTGGCAACGGCATCAATCAAATGCATCATCATGAACACAAAGGACCAATCACGCGCCTCAAGGACGGTTTGCTCAACTTGATCTCCTCGCCAGAGGACACTGCGAAAATGGAGATGTACACTGAGTACATTGGCGTGTGCAAGTACTGTTTCGATCCGCGGACTTCAGCTTGGGATGCGCCACGTGTCCATCACTACCACAAGCGCCGCGATTCGTTCGAGGACTTGCGCCGGCGGAGATCCAACGAGAAGTTGTACCGGAAAGGGAGCAATGATTCCCTGCGTCGCGTGAGAGTGGACAAGGGCGACCGATACTACGCTTCCGATAGCAGTCGTAGGAGACGTGAGGATGGTAAGAGCCTGGCTGCTGCTGGTGTCGCGACGGCCGCCAACGCGATGTTCGGCGGTAATAAGGACTTCGATGACACCTACAGCGTCAAATCTGGTCACCGCGAAGAATCGGCGGCGCGGAGGAGAAGCCGAAGCTCATCCAGAGAGCATAGACGCAGATCCACCTATGGCGTTGTGAGGCCCGACAAGGAAGAGTTCATTACAGTCCGTAAGAAGGATGGAACGACTGAGCAAAGGAGAGTCCGCCGATCTTCACGCTCAACTTCACGAGAGCGGAAGTCGAGTGGCCTCTACGGCATGGCTGCCGGTGCTGCTCTTGGCGCTGGAGCTGCTGCAGCCGCTTCATCGCGACGTCGCTCGAGGAGTAGCTCGAGGGAGTCAAGAAGCCGACGAAATACTCGCCGCTCGACAGCAGGGTCTTCTTACTCTCGCAATGATCGCAACGAGGCGCCAACTGGAATCTTTGGTGGCTTCTTCTCACCTCCGCAGAAGAAGCGCCGAGATTCAGGTGGTCGCAAAGAGCACCGCAAGAAGAATCGTGGCTTCTTCACCTTCAGTAACAGTTCCGGTTCCTCAACGAATTCCGAGCTCGCATTCGGCGATGCATTCTCTAGCAAAGCAAGCCTACCATTGAGCAGGAAGTCATCCACTCGCTCTACTGCTAGGCGTGGAAGGAGAAAGTCCGACGACCACATCGCAGCAACATTCGCCGGTATTGGTGCCACTGCTGCTGCCTTGGCCGCCGCTCAGAGAGGCGGCAGAATCAACAAGCGGCCCAGCATGGTCGAGCTTGGTGCGAAAAAGGACAGCCACCGCATTGGACGGGATGGGCGCCTTGTTCGTTGCTCGGATGATGACGATTGGGAAGACGAAATGCCATCCAACGGCTCGAGCGAGTCAGTCGATCGAGCTCTTGCATTCGGTGAACTTGACGGACGGCGACTTTCCGGGCGTCAAAGTCTAGAAAGCATGACCCCTCAGTCTTCTGCTGGCGGTCTCGGCGCCTGGGGCTGGAGATGGGGTGGCAAGGATAAGAAGAGGAGGTCTCGAGTGTCGACTTCTCCGCCCCCGTCTTATCATTCGGGATCATTCGCGGGCAGCACTGCCGTGGGTGCCGCTGCTGGGTATGCCGCCAATGCTGTCGGTTCGTCATATTCCTCCGGGCAGTCTGCGTATGATGATACCGGCAGACGGCTTCCAAGCACGGCCGCAACATACCCGCCAAGCCCTGCTCAGCCTCTGCAATATGTCGACCCGCAGCCTCTATCGGAAGCAGGAAGCCTTGCCGGATCTCGACATCCGTCCATGCCAGGTGCATATGACGTGGAACCGCCATCCATCTACCATCCAGGCGCCGCCCCGCTTCAACAACCGCAGCCAACGACACCTATCCGCACAGACTTTACTCATAACTCCCATGATGCCGATGCTGACTGGTCTCGCCCCAAGCCTCGTCGCGTCAACTCTAGCCCGAGTCGCGGGACATTCGCTCAGGATGCTGCTCTAATTGGGGCCGGTGCTCTTGCAACGGCGGGCATCATTGCAGCCACTTCAGCTTCGGCTGGCAAGAAGTCACGCGGAGAGCCGTCCAACGTTCGCTTCGGCTTGACCGAAGAGCAACAGCGGAAGGATGACCGTGACCGTGTGAGGGACAACCAGCGAGCTGACGAAGAGCGCCGTCGTGCCGATCGTACACGAGCTCTGAAGGAAGAAGCTGAGCGTGTCGCAAGAGAGTCAAGACAAGAAGAGATTCGTCGTGCACGTGAGGATGAGAATCGTCGCGCTGCGGAGGCGGAGCTTGTGAGGCAACGGGACATCGCGAAGAGAGAAGCCGAACACCAGGCTGAGATGGAACGACAGCGAGCCGAGAGAGAAGCCATGGATCGTTACATTGCCGAGCAGAACCAGCGCCGTGACCGCGAGGATGCCTATCGTCGCGAGCAAGCAAGGCTCGCCGAGGAGGCGCGACTACAAGAGGAGAAGAGAGAAGCCATCGAGCGAGGGAGATTCGAGCGCCTGCAAGAAGTCGAGCGCATGGAGGCCGAGCGAGGACGAATGAACTCCGAGCGTGAGCGCCAGGACTCCATTTCCAAGCGTGACGGCAAAGAACCTCAACACAACCACAGAAAGCAATCTTCCTCCTCTCCTTGGGGCGCTGTTGCTGCAGCCGCGGCTGTTGCCACTGTCGGTGCTGCTGTCGCGTCCAAAGACCGCGAATCCTCTCGCAGCCGGAATCGTAGCGGCGACTCGTATGACCCATATGTCAAGGAGATCACACCGCAGAATTCGCACGACGGCGAGCCGCTCATGGACGACGACATCTACGATCCAGAGTTCTTCAAGAAGCACACGCCCGCGGAGAATGCCCGCCACGAAGAGCTCGCCCGTAAAGCTGCGGAAAAGGTCGTGTCCGAGCGAGAACTTGCGTACGCCGATCACTCGACATACGCCGAGTTCTTTGCCCCCAAGGATGTCTTCTCTGAGCCCGCTGAAGGCAAGACGAAGGTCATGGGCCCCAATGCGGACAACGACATACCCGTCTTTCGCGCCATCGACACGGATGTGATGTCTCGGTTCAACCGCTCGGTCTCTGGCGAGGTGCCCAACACAAGTCGTCACGCACCCTATGGTGTTCCCAAACTCACCGTCATCTCGCCCACGCCTCCTCGTGATACGACAAGCCCAAGTCGCACGAAGGGTTCTGAGGCATCCTCGCCGCTCTCCAAAGCATACAGCGTTGACGATGATGTTGAGGAGATCGGGCCCGATGAGAAGGCTGAGCGTAGCAGGAGCATCTCTTGGGGTGAAGACCAGACCCACGTGTACGATGTGCGGACTCCTGAAAGCTATCTAGAGAAGGATCGCGATTCCTTCTTTCCCAGTCCAGTCGGTGTAACAGCAGGAGCTGCCACTGCAGCCGTCGCTGGCGCTGCCCTGCACGAGATTGTGGTTGAGGACGCTTCTACGAGCAAGCCGAAGACTACCAAATACAGCGAGCAGGACTTCGCAGAGGACTCCCAGACATCTCACGAGCAAAGCAGATGGGTATCGCCGGGCCAAAGCAATACAAGACCGGGGCCGTCGTCGTTCTATCAACAACCATTCTTCGACACTGTTTCGGACATCGGGATCGTGCTTGACTCGTCTGGTACTGAAGGAGCGCCACCTGTCCGCGGCTTTATCGAGGGCGAGACAAACGAGCCAACACCCGTCGAGGAGAAGACTCCACGCATTCCTGGCGGTTTCAATGATGATAACGATGACATTTACCGTCCAAGACGTACTCCGGAGTCTGCCTCGCAAACATTTGTCGACAAGCAACAAGTTGACGAGCCGACTGCCGCAGGCGCATCTAGAGAAGCGCCGCCAGCCGATGAACTTTCATGGGAGCCACCACTCTCCAAGAAAGAGCAGAAGAAGCGAGACGAAGCCAAGCGCGCGAGCCTCGTCGACAGCGAGCCTGAAAAGGCGGTGAAGGAATTCGAACCCGGACCCGATGCGGAGCCTGCATGGGAACCTCCACTTTCGAAGAAAGAGCAGAAGAAGCGTGACAAGGCAGCGAAACGATCGAGTACCATCGATAGCCAGCCCTCGACACCCCCTGAAGTCGAGCAAGAGGCAATTTCGGAGCCCTTGAAGTTGACGGAATCTCCTGCTGCCGAAGAGGAGCCGGAGGAGTTCTTCATGAGTAAGAAGGACAAAAAGAAACGCGACAAGGCCAAGAAGCAGGGCTTTGCGGACATCGTCACTTCGGTTGATAGTAATTCGCGAGAGATGCCCGAGCTTGAAACCACTCAAGAGTACGTCCGCGAACAGAGTCCAAGCACTCGCAACGATCCGCCGCTTTCGAAGAAGGAACAAAAGAAGCTCGAAAAGCAAGCGAAAAAGTCCGGCTTCGGTGGCTTTGCTGATGTCGCTGATACGATCCTGGCAACTGGCGGAGTGGCTGCAGCTGCCGCCGCACTTGCGGGTGAGGATGACTTCACTTCAAGCTCGAGCGGCAAGAAGAAGGACAAGAAGAGCAAGAGGCCCAAGCTTGGCGAACCGCTGGACCGCGACCTCCACGACGTCGAGCCCGAGTCTCCATCGCCGCAAGAACAATCTGGCATGCCTGGCGGCTGGGATAGCGAGAAAGAGCCACACCGTAAGAATAGCGAGACTGAAGTGCCGGAATCATTCGACCCCTTCCAGTACCAGGTCCACGACGGCGACGACGCCTCTATAGCCTTGCCAGAGTCCGCCAAAGCACAGGAAACGGATCCTTGGGCCGAGTTCTCGGAGCCAAAGAAGAGCAAGAAGAAGTCGAAGCGGAATAGCGCTGCGTTCAACTTGCCCGAGGTAAGCTCGCCGCTCCGAACTGAAGTTGCGTGGGACGACTATGTCACTGGTTCGAACCCTGCTGAGACATCTCGCGATGCTACGGTGACTGAGTCTCGTGCAAATGGCACCACCAACGGAAAGGGTCGTCAAGCAGAGCGTTCCCCGCCGTCAAATGCAGAGGCGAAATCGTTTTCAGCGGAACGCCGCCAGTCAGACTATTTTGGTGATACCCAGGACGCGAATGGCGAGAGTTCGAGACGCAGGTCCCCGGATGACTACCGTTCGGTGGTGTCCGCGCCAACACCTGGCACTGACGATCGTCGAAAGTCTCGACGTGATGAGACTCGTCAGGGTAGCGACTACTTCGATGAGCCCTCGTACGCCTATGACACAAAGTCGATCGCGGCTTCGGAACCGGCGGACCTCTATGAAAGCTCGAAGAAGTCCAAGCGCAGATCTCGCCACGAAGACGATGAACCACGAAAGTCCAGGCGCGACGACGACGATGACACACGCTCTGTAGTCTCTACTCGCTCCCGTCGCGACAAAGGCGAGTCTCCTTCGTCTGCCAAGAAGGAGAAAAAGAGCGGTATTCTCGGATCTTTGTTCGGCCGCAAGTCCGAGGGTGCGCCATTGAGCAGAGAGACTACGCGGGAGAGCAAGGCCAGCAAAGAGGACGACGATGAAGAAGATCGTCCTCGGCGCAAGAAGAAGCACCGTGACTCTCAGGCGGGCCTGGATGATGATGACGACACTCGCAGTGTCAAATCTGATTCGCGCCATCGCCGGCACCGGTCTTCAAAGTCAGAGCACGGCGATGATGACGATGGCAAGGAGCGTCGGAGACGCAGCACTCCAGAAGACGACAAGGAGCTCGATGCCAGCGAAAGCGGGCGTCGTCACCATCGTCGTCGCAGAACAGACGAGGGAGAGAACGAGAGCTTATCTCGCCACACAAGCCACAGCTCTCCAGACAGCGAGAAACGTCCCCATCACCACCGCAGAAAGACAGACGAAGAGGGCTCCACCTCGAAGGATCAGTCTTTTTTAGGGATGCGGGTAGAGGACATGCCGCCTCTACCCGTTGAAATTCCGGTAGCCACCAGAAGTTCGGCCGAAGATGGCAAGACCGCGCAGGAAATCGGCACCCCTGCGCTGGCTGAACTTGATACTGGAATGGTGAGCGACGTAGTACGATCCGTGGAGGCTGGGCATGAAGATCCAGCTCCCAGTGCTGTACTTTCGCCTCAGACTCCACATAGTGGTACCCGGCCTACGAGCAGACAAGGATCATCGACTGCGGTACCACTCAGATTTCCCTTTGGTCATGCACCGCTCAGCCCTCTGACGGGGTCTGGAAGAGACCGATCGCAGAGTTTCAACGTGGCCGCCTCTCCTGGTGTTCCGTCTCCCTCTTCCCCAACATACCATCGCAAGTCTCGTCAAGATCGTCCTCGTTCGACTGAGATCAAACCATTGTACCTTGTTGAACGCAACCGCAAGACACCCGAGGTGGAGGACGTCCTGCCAAGTCTCCCTTCCAGCAAGCCCTCCAGCCGTGCATCGAGCGCCCACTTCAGCGATGACTATGAGTCTGCCGTTGAGGATATGTCGGCTTCGCCTGCACAGGACAGGAAGCTGCTCATCGACACATCCGCGGCCGAGACTTGGAATGCAGAGAATAATGATGTTCTCGGTTCAGGAGAAGTCACGCCAAAGGCTAGTGAGGCGCCGAGATCTTTTGTTCCCAATACTGCAGAGCGTCAGCATGTCAAACAGCAGCCTCAGTTCTACACGTGGGAAGACTTTGCTCGAGAGCAACAGATGCACGAAGCCGAAGAGGACCAGCCACCGATCCCTCAGATTCGAGCTCTGTCTCCAGTAAAGGCAGAGCGGAGCCGCAGCAGCTCTCTCAAAGCTACTGCTGCTGCAGCCATGTTGGGCGCTGTTGGCGGATATGCTGCTCATAAGCTTGCAGACAAGTCGCCGGAGCGCACTGATGCACAAGACGCTGAAGCCACCGAGCTGTCTCGCGAAACTCAGATTGGTCCGTTGCCAGCACCTGTTGACCAACCAGAAAACGAGAGCAATCCTCTGTCCAGGAAGAGTTCGATCAAGAAGAAGGGAAAGAAGAGTGAGAAGCACCAGCAATTCGACGCGAGCCCGTCTCGAGACACTGAGAACATCGACCTTACAGAGCTGCAAACAGACCCAGCCATGTACGCACCAAGAGACATGGACAACAGTGGAGCGAGTACTGCACCAACAAAAGACCTTCTCAATGAGAATATCTCCAACATCGTCTATGCATCTGCAGCTGCGCATACGCTGCCTGTGTACGAGTTCAGCGGTGGTCTCAACACACTGAGCGAAGACCCAGACAGTACCGACAACCAATCGATGCTTCCACAGTCTTCGACAGGCTCTTCTCATGAGGCGGATCGACCAGGCACCTCATACCGCGTTCCCACCACCAAAAGCGAGCCAGCACCGCTAATCATTGAGGAGCGCAGTGTCGTCACTGCTGGCCACGATGTGCTCTCTGAATCTGCGGAGATATCTCCTGCTCCGCAATTGACGCGAAAGCAGTCCAAGAAGGCAAAGAAGAACCAAAAGTCGATCCCTCTGTGGGAGGAAGATGACCACGCGAATCTGGCGGCGGCATTGGAGGAATCTGACAAGTCCTTGGGTCTGGACGGTGCTGTGAACCAAGAACAGACTCCCACCGCTGAGCACGATCTCAACACCACACCTTCGGAGACCGTGCCTACGCCGTCCGACACTTCGTACGTCAATTTTGGCATTTCAGACTTTAGTAACATTGCTCAGAGCAGCAAATTGGCTTGGCAAGACTCGCAGGCTTCGGCCTTCCAGAGCGCAATGTCTGCAAGTGCTTCTGATCAGCAAACGGAGCTGGCCACGGATGACGTGCAGACATCGCGTGGTGTTCCCACTGATGAGACTCCAGGATCGATCGCTGACGCACCTCAAGAAGAGCAAGACGTCGACCTCGCGCCCGTGTCTTTGAAAAAGAAGAGCAAAAAGGACAAGAAGAAGCGCGCGTCAATTTGGTCCGAGCCCGAGGCTGAGCAGAACACCGTACCATCTGTCACGGAGACGGAGGACCTTCAACGAACAACAACGCCTGTCATTGATCAAGAGCCCTCACGCGAGATCACTTCGGACTCGCCGTTGGGGACCCCTGCTCCCGAAGACTCCTTCACACTCTCGTCCTCCAAGAAGAAGTCGAAGAAGGACAAGAAGAAGGAGTCGTTCGCGTGGGACGAGCCCGAGCTTGAACGGACTCCTGCAAAAGAGGTTGTGGACTCAGTGGGCAACATTACCGCAGAAAACGAGGACCCATCCGCTACCGCAGATGTTGACATGAAAGCCGGAGAGTCGAAGTCATTACCCGACCATTCCGCCGCAGCCGCCGACCCTGCAGATGAGTTCTTCGCTCCGGTCTCGAAGAAAAAGAGCAAGAAAGACAAAAAGCGAGATTCGTCTTTGCTTGAACCGCCAATTGTGCCTGCGTCGGGTCAAGTTGAACAGGAAAGGCAATTGTCTCCGGAATGTGTAGGAGAGTCGAGTCGTGGCGACAAACCGGGCTCATCCCCAATGACTGATGCTGCGTCGGGTGCCACTCTGGCCCTCGCTGCTGCCCCACTTGCTGCAGACGCGCCGGACGAAATGCAAGACACTGTCCCAGAAATAGCGGACGATGACTTCGCCTCTGTGTCGAAGAAGAAAGGCAAGAATGGCAAGAGAAAGAGCCAACTGGATTGGTCAGACTTCGACTCGACTCCGATTGTCCAGGACGAGCCTGCTGCCGTAGTGGAAACTGCTTTGGAGAGTGACACCAACAAAAATCCAGGGCTTGCAGTTGATGAGCGCGATTCGGGTCGCCATAACGATGTCTATGTGCTTAGTCCGGACGATTCTGCCGAGCCTGAAAACATCTCGACGAAGGACGCAGTGGCGGAGCCTACTGGGGAGGCTGGGTTCACGTCAGCTCTCTCTCGCAAGCAGAGCAAGAAGGACAAGAAGAAGAAAAATCGGCAGTCGCAAGCATGGGAGCCAGAACCAGAGCCTGAGATTGCTACCACGGAAGCGACGTTTCCCGTTGAAGAATCGATCGAATCACGGGATGAATCACGGCTTGTCAGCGAGCCAACGACTATAGATGAAGATGTCAAAGGTCCTGAAGAAGGTCCGAATCCTACCACGACCGAGATGACCAAATCTGTCGGGGAAGAGGAAGTCGAGCCTGTCCTCTCTCGAAAGCAAAGCAAGAAGGACAAGAAGAAGAAGAAGCAATCCATCTCCTCGGGCCCGGAGCCAGAGCCTGAGCCTGAGCTGGAGCTGGAGCCTGAACTCAACCAAAAAAGTATCAACGAGTCTCCACCGATGAGTTCCATCCAAGTTGCGGAAGACGCTGGCAAAACCCGACACGGCGACGAAGATGCCCAGAAGGTGCCTTTACCGGAAGACGAAGACAATGAGCTTACCGAGATCGCGGATCTTACTCCACCGACGGCTGCCGATCGCGACACAGGTCTGGAGTCCACAAACGATCGTGGTATAGCCAAATTCGAGCCGGCGAACGAGCCAGATTTGGGTGTCGGCGAAGCAGTCGACGTAGAAGGCCTCCCTGAAAACCAAACTCAATCGTCGGGTCCAGAGCTGCCGGATGTCGACAGTCTACCCTTCGACGCACAAATCGACGATGGTACGGACGACTTCTTCGGTCCTGCTGACCCGGTCATGGAAGAGCCTTCCCGTATGACAGAAGATCTTGATGCTTTCGGCGACATGGACGAAGCTACAGTCGAGAGGGAAAATCGTCGCGCAGCCCGCGAGGCCGCTGAAGCGGCTGCTTTGGCGGAAGCGAACCGACCAAGGCCACAAGACGACAATTACGCCGCTTTGATGGCTGCCAGAAGACCTTCCGGAAGCAAGAAAAGCAAGAAGAGCCGAAAGTCGATCTCGTCTGTCAACTGGGACGAATCCACTTCTGGCGACCAGACTCCGAAGTCCGAAGAGCAGTCTGCTTCAGGTACTGTGGCATCTGCTGCGATTCCCGAAGAAGGACCTTCACCTGGAAATGCCCAAGACGCTGGGGACGATGTCATGTGGAAGCCAAGTTCGAAGAAAAAGGGAAAGAAAGGTAGGAAATCTACATCTGGTAGCCTAACGCCAGCAGTTCCTGAGGAACCAGACGTTCTGGTAATTGATGCCATGACAATAATGCCGACAGCAGAGTCCACGAAATCTTTCGACGCTCCCGTCATAGAGCCTCAGCTGGAAGTTACGCGTGCCAGTACTGAAGCGGCTGAAGCGACTGAAGCTGCACGGGAAGTCTCCCAAGATGCTCCGCCAACAGAGGAACTCGATGCGGAGATCGAGCCAACTACCCAAACCACGATAGAGGCGATCGAGACCGAACCGGCGCAGTCAACGCTGACTGAAGATGGCGCCGCCATCACAGACGGCCCTGCAATCAATGCACCATTCACATTCAAAGAGACCAAGAAAGCAAAGAGGAAGGGGAAGAAAGGCCACTCATCAAATGCTGACGAAGGTTTCGAAAATGTCGGGGCCCCGCCTGAAGCGATAGTAGACGAACCAAGCCGCTCCCTTGACACTGCTGCTGCTCTTCTGACCGCGGGAGCAGCTGTCCCGACCGTCTCCGAAGCTGCCCAGCCGGAGAACGACGAATGGGCAAGCTCCTCGACCAAGAAGTCCAAGAAGGACAAGAAGAAGTTGAGGATGAGCGGGACTGCTACGCCATTGGCCTCGTATCAAGATCAGGATCTCTCCGACATGCAGCCTGACAAGGCTGTTGAAGTCAGCCCCACGAACGAGGACCAGGCCACTCGTGAAGAATTTGCAGACAATGCACCGCACGCTGTCGCGGAGGCGCCGGAAGTGAAGGGATGGGCAAGTTCCACCACCAAGAGATCTAAGAGGGACAAGAAGAAAGCAAAGAAGGACTTGTCGGCAGGCGCTGAAGACGAGACTGTTCCGGCTGAAGCAGAACCGACTCAAGTCACCGAGGAGATCGTGGACGAACCCCAGTCAGGACCTGCCGACAACACCCCAGAACGGACTTTTCCGGCTGGAGCAGAACCGACTCAAGTCACCAAGGAGATCATGAGTGAACCTCAGTCAGCACCTGTCGACAACACCGAAGAACGGACTCTTCTGGCTGAAGCAGAACCGACTCAAGTCACCGAGGACATCATGAGGGAACCTCGGTCAGTAGCTGCCGACAACAATGTAGCAGGCGAACCCGCCACGGCTATGGAAAAATCGCCAGTTGACGCCTGGGGCGGCATCGCAGTCAAGAAGTCGAAGAAGGACAAGAAGAAGGCAAAGAAGGGGGTTCTCGCCATGGGCGAAGAAGAGACTGTTCCGGTCGAGACCGAAGCCACCAATGTCATCGAGGAGACCGTGAAGCAGACCGAGCCGACACCAACTCAGGCCTCGATGGAAGCAGAGCCTCCAGCAGGTCTAGGACAATTAGATGATGATGATTGGGGTGGCTTCGCGGTTAAAGAGTCGAAGAAGGATAAGAAGAAAGCAAAGAGGGACTCTTCTGTTGTGGAACCAGAAGCTGCGGTCTCGAGTGCGCCTGAGCGTCCTTCCTCTGCACAGGAGCTAACCCAAGAGGCGCCGGCAGAAGCTACCGAGAACCTCGCAGAAACTTCGCGAGCCGAAGTCATGGTTGAGCCTGCAGACGAAGACTGGGGCGGGTTTGCACTCAAGAAATCGAAGAAGGACAAGAAGAAAGCAAAGAGGGACTCATCTATTGTGGAACGAGAAGTGGCAATTCCGATCGCGCCAGAGCCCATGTCCTCTTCCGAGAAGATCTCTCAAGAGATGCCGGTAGAAGCTGCCGAGAGCTTCACGAAAAGCCCGCAAGACGAAGTCGAAGATCGGCCTGCTGACGACGACTGGAGCGGAACTGCGCTCAAGAAGTCGAAGAAGGACAAGAAGAAAGCGAAGCAAGGCTTCATTTCCACTGCTGTCGCAGACGACGTTGCGGCAAGTGCAGAGCAGGAAAGCGAACCGGTCATAGCCTCACTCGAGCCGAGCACGGAAGGTCCAGCGGTCCCGAGCGCTTGGGAAGAGCCTTCCATCGCGGCCGCAGACCCAGCGGACGGAGACTGGGGTGGCTTTTCTACCAAGAAGTCGAAGAAAGACAAGAAGAAGGCGAAGCAAAGCGGATTGTCCACGCCTGCACAGCTCGAAGAGGTTCAAGACGTCAATCCGAAGCAAAATGATGAGCCATCTACCCAGAAGTTGGCCGTCGACCCGCCATCAATATCCGTCGAAACAGTGAGCGTTCCCATCGCAACAGAAAACGCGGCCAGCGTCGTTGTCGAGCGAGCATCGGTCGCAGAAGAAGTTCAAGAGTTCGGACAGGAGCAACATAACGAGCCATCTATCAAGGAATCGGAGGTCGACCCATTCACGACATCTGCCCAAACAGCGAGCGTTCCGATTGAAAGAGACGAGGCCAGCGTCGTCGATGAACGAGCATCCGTCGCAGAAGAGGAGCCCACGCCGAGATCACCACCAAACTCCTCTCAAGACATCGACTTCGCGGCCACATTAGCTGCAGGCCTGGCAGGCAGTGGCTTCAATCCGGACATGGTGATCGACGACCCAGTCTTCCATCGCCGAGCCTCGCCAACTGGAGTATTGCCTGAGGCCGATCCGGAGGAGACCTTCTTCACGACAACGAGTAAGCGGAAGAAGAACAAGAAGGGCAAACAATCACTCGTTACTACAGTGACGCCACCTGAAGAGCAGATAGCAGTTCCCGGCCCATCACTCGATGCTGCACTGACACCATCTGAACAGCTGGAATCTGCAATTCCTGGCCCAGCGACGGAACCTCCAATGGCCACTGACGACTTCAACGACACCATCAGCCAGGGCCTGAGCGGCACTGGCTTCGATCCGGCTTTGCTTGAGAAAGCGTTGGCGAGCGATCCTGAAGCCTCGATGAAGGAACCTCAGATTGATCCGGAAGAGTTCTCATTCACGACTACCAAGCGAAAGAAAGACAAGAAAGGCAAGAAAGCACGACCTGACGGAGAAGCAGCTGCTGAACCTTCCGGCGTCCCAACGCCCGCCGTTAACGACGATAATGTCAAATCAGCCGCCGCCGAACGCTCTTTGGACGAATCCACACCTGATGCATACGATCAAGCAAATCAGCAAATCGAGAGACAGGTTACGACTTCTTCCGACTACATTGATCCAGCCAGCAACATTTTCGTCGGAGGCACCGAGATGGATGTAGACGACATGGATAAGGCTTACAAAGCGTACAAGAAGAACAAGCGTTTGCAGAAGAAGTTGAAGGCTGCAGGTAATGTCGTGGGATCTTCTCCCGACGACACAGAGCGCTCGGCCGCCGTATCAGACCGAGAGACGGGCCCGCAGACCACAACACTCGAAAAGCCTGAAAGTCGATCAAATTCGCGATCTGGACCTCAAGGCTATTTGCACACATCTGAGGTCTCTCAATCACTCCCAGTCGCCGTTGGCAACGACATTTCGCAATCGGACGAGCTAAAGCAGGCTTCCCACAGTGAAGTGCCTGGCTTCGAAATAGCCGCAATGGGAGTTGGTACAGCTATTGTAGCGACCAGTGGGCGAGCCGCATCTCCTCCACAGTCAGAATCGACACGAGACCTTTCTTCAGACGCGTCAGCATGGTCATTCGACCCTCTCCAAGACAACTCGTCTGGCAAAGGACATCATGTCATCAGAGACAGTGGCTACGCACACTCACAAGAGCAGACACCACGATCGAGCCGTGAAGTTCCAGCCGTAGTCCGGACAAGCTCATCTCAAGAGAGTCTGAGGAATCGCAGGTCGCTCGAGCCGTTGCGTATCTCGACTGGGTCGACTCCAGATCAAGATCAAAACTTCATGACTCCTCAGAAGCAAGGTGGTACTGGAACGGCGGAACCTTCGAATGCTCATGCGCGGAACCTCAGCGCTAGCACAGGAACTCCTTTGATGCCTAGCACTAAAGACCGAACATCTTACCTGTTTCAATCGCCTCCGGACGTTGTCCTGGGGCCTTCAGATGTCTCGTCTGTGCAGACTGGAACTCCGATCAGAGACCAGAATAACGACTATTTTGCGTCGACGCCAAGAGGACACAACAACAGGGCAAGTCGAGATGGCTCCCGCGACATGACAATGTCTCCGTCGAACAACCCGCTGAGTCCCAGAACTCCACTTCGACCGATTCAAGAAGAACATCATGCAATGAAGAGAAGCAAAGCAGATACAGATGTCGGTGGGCCAGAGCGAACCAAGGCGATTGATCGTACGCAGACGCCACAGGGTATTCGCGCGAGAGAGCTGGAGCTGTTGCCGGACCAATCCGCGATGGTAACGATGGACACTGCAAGAGGCGCAAGCAACCCGCTGTCGACAGACGACCTCATTCGCCGTCTATCATGGCCAGCAGTCGACGAGGACAACGACACGGTCAACATCGACCGATCCTTACAACGCAAAGCCATCGTACCCGATGTACGCTCCGCCAGCGTCCTGAGCAATCGATCCAACAACAGTGCTCTTCAATTCCGGACGCCAGAGCAGCTCCGATCGTTCAGCCGTGGCAGCAATCACAGCAATCAGAGCTCTACCGGCCCGTCCCTGAGACGCATCAATCTGTCAGGTGACCTGCGGGCCGCGAGCCGACGATCTGACTCGGGCTCAGCCGTTGACGCTAATCGCCCCGCCAACATGGTTCCTCCGTTTGAAGCGCCGCCAACTCCGCCGCTCAACGAAGACGATGGACTGAACGCTGGTAGCGCCTCGCGCGCCGCTGATAATATGAGTGATGTTTTCGTAAGTCTTGACTGTTTCATTGATGATTGCGATGATACTAACAATTCACAGCAAGGATATGGCGATGCCGCACAGTCGCAAGTTTCGCCGACGCGACCGCCGAGCGTACGGAAGCGTCAGAGCATGCACATCAATGACCTCGAGTCTCGTCTTGAGTACTTGGTCGCTGAGAACAGAGCACTTCAGGAGGCAAGATCGGTCAATGATGTGACCATGGGAGAAGGTGGGGGTCTGCAAGACGAACTCAATGCCCGTGACCTCCAACTGCAAGAAAAGGATGCGGAGATCAATCAGATCAAGGCGATGCTTCAGCCGCTGCAGGAGGAAATTGCCAGATTGACTGAGATGAACAATGGTCTCACGGAAGCTAACAGAAATCTGGTGGACGACACGAACGGTCGTTATGCGACTCTCCAGGCCGAGCATGCCGAAGCACACGAACAATGGCAATCGACCAGCCGGGATCTGCAGGCCATGCAACAGGAGCATGGTAGAATCACCTCCGGCATGAAAGACATTCTGGAAGCGGAAATTGCATCTGCGCTCGCCGACAAGAATTCGGAAATCCTTCGCCTCCGCGAGCAGCTCGACATTGCCACGGAACAGATCCGAGCATTGCAGGTGCAGATTCAGTCCTCCAACTCGAGCGACTTCCTTGTGCAGAGGGATGAGGACTACTTCGATGGATCCTGCCAGAAGCTTTGTCAGCACGTCCAGCAATGGGTCCTTCGCTTCTCCAAGCTATCCGACAATCGCGTCTGTCGCTTGTCTACCGACCTGAACGACGATAAGATCGAAGCTCGTCTAGACAACGCAGTCCTCGACGGCTCCGACGTTGACAAGCTCCTTGGTGACCGCATACGCCGCCGCGACGTCTTCATGTCCGTCGTCATGACCATGGTCTGGGAGTACATCTTCACTCGCTACCTCTTCGGCATGGATCGCGAGCAGCGACAAAAACTCAAGACCCTCGAGAAACTGCTTTCGGACGTCGGGCCACCGCGAGCAGTCGCTCACTGGCGCGCTACAACGCTGACGTTGCTATCGAAACGTCCCAACTTCGCCGAACAATGCAGAATGGACACGGAAGCTGTCGCGCATGAGATCTTTGGTATGTTGTGCGCCCTACTGCCACCTCCCTCGACTTCCGAACAGCAACTCCTCACCTCGCTGCAACGCGTTATTGGTATTGCCGTTGACCTCGCGATTGAAATGCGCACCCAGCGCGCCGAGTACATCATGCTCCCACCTTTGCAACCCGAATATGACACCAACGGCGACCTCGTGCGGAAAGTGCACTTCAACGCTTCCTTGATGAACGAGCGATCGGGATTCTTCAGTTCGAATGAAGATCTCGCGGCGGAGAATGCAGTGGTTAAGATCGTGCTGTTTCCATTGGTAGTCAAGAAGGGCGACGACATTGGCGAGGGAGACGAGGAAATCGTGGTCTGTCCGGCGCAGGTGCTGGTGCAGAATGATGGTGGAAAGGGAAGAAAGGTGGTGAGAGTGCAGAGTGGCGCGATCCAGATGGATGTCGATGAGGGAAGGAGGAGTGGGATGAGTCGGAGGAGTATGTTGAGTGAGGGAATGGGAAGTGAGGCGTTGGCATGAGAGATGAGTCTCTTTCGTTGGAACGATTGGAGGGGCTTGCACGAAATACTGGAGTTTAGAGACGATTTGCTTACGATGGCGTTGTGGGGATTGGAAGGGTATATACCTTGACATCACATATCTAATGTGCAGCTCGTACAAACGAGTATTCTTGACTGCTCAGCTTGACCTGTTGTGTACTGTGACTCGTGATGCATTCATTCTTGTCCGATTCTTGCCTGTCCCATTATACATCTATGGGTACCTGCTTCTCGCTTTATCGATCGTGGCATTGTAGAGTAAGATACCTAAGGAGTCTTTTGCTGTAGTTCACGAAGAAACGAAGGGCCAACATATGACGCAGCATTTGGCCTCAGGCACCATAAGCAGAAAACCGACCAAGTTCCTCCGAAACGTGAAGCGAGACGCACTACGGCACTTTGCCGATCGAGCGTGCAAACTCCCGTGGCTCCTTGCAGAGGCCGGAGGAGGCCGCCCGGAGTGGACGCCGTGGATGGTGGTCAGCATCATCATCCTTCCGCGACGCGAGCGGGCTGATCTCTGGGCATCGGTCGTGGTTACGACGATGTTGGAGATAGCGTAGGTCTAGACAGGCGGGTGGGGTCCTCTCTTGACGAAGGGTTCGAGATCTTGTTTCCTGTCATCAGTCCGGTTCTATAACTATGTGACGCACGGCCTCTCTTCAACCTTCTATATACAGTACAGGTCACTCTGCAGCAGTGTACACCATCTATCTCCCGAAGCGACACTGAAGCTCAAACGCGTTTACAGCCCACTACAGCCATCCGTTGAGCGCCCCTCGGACCACTCTACATAACACTTCCCACGCCTCCACCTCGGACCTCAGACATCATGTGTCTCGTCACCTCTCCCAGCAAGAACAAGAAACGGACTGTCGTCCGCGAAGACTACCACGCTCCGCGCCCGGTCTCCAACTACCACGGCGGCCACTCTTCGCCGCGCACATCCACGACCTACGTGCAGACGACGCGCCGCTCGACCAGTCGCGTACCGGCGGAGAGGAGCGTCTATCGAGAGAGCTATCAGAGTGTCGGTGGGCAGCCGAGGGCGAGTCGCGAGGTTTATCGGAAGACGAGTCGGACTTATGTGAGATGAAGGAGGTTGGTGAGGGTACAGGATGAGATTGAACGACATGATGAACGAGATATGAAGGATATGAGGATTGTCTTCACGGACTGGTTTGGATTGTGCGCGTGCCGGTCATGCGGTTGGGAAGGTCGTTGTATACTGCTTGAGAGCTACCTGACGTCTTCGTCGAGGAGTGTCACAGCGCGATCATATGGAGTCTGGACATGATGCTTGCACGTGTTTGAATACCACTTTCGAAGTTGCTTCACGCCGCCAGAACAGCTTGTTCATATCACATAGACGTCTCTTGAGGTCTGGACCTCTACCGATGAACCGAATGGCGTGGGTCTACGTGCGCCAACGGCTTTGTGGTTTTAGGAAAGGCCACTACCATATGTACCACGGTCAGCGTCAACACCATCGTTATTGCTTTGACCACATCCGGTCTTACCTTTTCTTAGTAACTTTTTGGAAAACTGGATTCCGGCGTTCCTTTGACTTTGTTCACGGACCATTTGGAGATTTGTGGCTGTCAAAGCCATCGTGACATTTGTGACATCATCTTTCCGAGGTTCAGGAATGACGACGGTCTTCAGGCGCTCGTCTCCTAGACTTGATCCAACTTCTCTACAACCTAATAACGTACCTTCCCAAACAACATCTGTAGCAGATATCCTCCTACCCAACACAAACACCACTCAGCAGCAAACTACCTATAACAAAATGTACGTCCACCACGGCTTTCACCCGAGTCGCCTGTTGTGCCTGCATACCTCCGAAACCACACTAACACCGCACCACAGGCTCGGACGCTCCCACTCCAAGAAGAAGTCCAGCGATGGCAAGCACCGCTTCGCCATCTCCTCGTTCCGCGGTCTCGGCGCTCCTGAGCTCTCCAAGAAGCTTCGCAACTTGATCAAGACCCAGAACCACCAGATCGGTGCCTACGAGCAGGCCGGCCGTGAGTCGCAATCCCTCGCCAGCCAACTCAGCGAGTGGGGCGAGAGCACCGAGGACGATGCCGTCAGCGACATCAGTGACAAGCTTGGCGTGTTGCTTGCGGAAATCGCAGAGCAAGAGGACCAGTTCGCGCAGAACTTGGAGGAGAGCAGAGGCGTGTTGAAGCAGATTCGCAATGTCGAGGCGAGCGTACAGCCGACCAGGACCAACAAGCAGAAGGTATGGCATTCTACACTGCAACAATGAGCTACACAGCGACTGACACTGCCCTCCCAGATCCAAGACGAGCTCCAAAAGCTCAAGTACAAGGAGCCCGAATCCACCAAGATCGTCACCCTCGAGCAAGAGCTCGTCCGCGCCGAAGCGCAGTCTCTCGTCGCCGACGCCCAGCTCACCAACGTGACCCGTCAAAAATTCAAGGAGGCCTACGACATTCATACCGCCGCCGTCATCGAGCGTGCCGAGAAGCAGATCATCCTCGCGCAGCAAGCCCGTCGCCTGATCAACATGCTCGACGACACACCCATCGTTCCCGGCGAGGACCGCGTGGCTTTCACCGGCGCGGATGAGGGCAAGGAGGTTTTGAATGATGCTGAGACCGGACTCCGGGGATGGACCTTGAATGTTGACCCGATCGAGAGCAACGCTGGCAAGATCGGCAACAGTGGTATGGGTGCTCCCCCGCAGCAGGAGCAGTCGGTTACTACTGCGACCACTGCTGGCGAGGGCTCGGTCACATCCGACCAACAGCGTGTTGAGGAGCTCGAGAGGCAGCAGCAGGAGGAGTTGGCTTCGGAGAACCCACCATACCCGACCGCTGAGAAGACCGGCAACGCTGCTCTTGCGTCTTAGAAAGATTTCTGAAGTAGGCAGCCATAAGGAAGACGGGACTTGGATGGACAGACGATGTACTGCATGACTGCGTGGTGTTGTTATGTGTGCTTTCGCGCGATACCAGAGTGTGGGCAACTACAGTAATTGACAGCGACAGATAATTCCAAGTGCAATCTATTGTACCCAGCGCATCTGGTGTTCTTGCCTGTACTCGCATACAATCCGCGACTCTATTACTGTATCGTTTACCTGTACTGAGGCCATTCACGTCGCGCCTGTCGCCAAACATCTGCTGCAACCCCTTCCATCTCTCACAATCCCGTCTTCGAAATCATGATCCCATAAGGGTCTCGGTCAACCTCACTCACAAACACGCCCTCATGCTCCCCCTCCAACACCTCCTCCGCCCCATTCCCACTTCTCTCTTTCCTCACCTTCTCCCACTCCTCCGGAATCGCCTCCTCCAACTGCCCCTTCAACACAGCATGCAAAAAACCTCTCTCGGAATTACTATGAAACAACGCCACAACCACCTTTCCCTTCTCCGTCGCCGCCAACGCTTCATGATGCGACAACTCCCCCGTAAAATACAAATCTACATCCTCACCCTGCTTCTCGGCCTCGGAGAATAGTCCGCCACCGGAACCGGCGCATAATGCGATGGATCGGATGGTGATGTCCGAGGCTGTACGACCTTGCGGGATGGCGATGGGGAATGCGGCGGGATTGTTCAGGCCGGCGGAGATGCGGTCGAGGAGGGAGGGAAGAGGGACGGGAGTGTCGAGGTGGATGATGCGGCCCATTCCGCCGCCGTGTTCGTGGCCGGAGACTTTGGTTGGGGTGATGGGGTAGCGTTTGTGGGGGTGGTGGGCGGGGGTGAATGTGGACTCTTCTTTGAGGGAGAGTTGGGAAGGGTGATGGGAGAGGGACAAGGTGGGACGTTTGGATTTTTTGGTGGGTGTGTCGGGGGTGTTGTTGGCGTTGGTTGAGGAGGAGCTGGAGGTTGCTGTGGAGGTGGGTTCGCCGGTTATTATGTCGGCTAGCCAGTCGCCTAGACCGCCTTTTGCGGCGTCGACGGCTGTGTGGGGGCTGTAGACCTGTGGAGATCAGGTCAGTATGGAAGATGGCAAGTTGATCAACGGCAAGACGTGCGCTGATTCCTTCGGCTGCGAGTCGGAGGAGACTTTGCTGTTGTGTGTCTCTGAGCGTGAGACTCTTCAGGCCGCGGAAAATGATCGGGTCTAGACGTAGTACTCTCATCAGATCAATACTTCTGGCCTCAGTGTTCGTAGTGATACGGACGATATGCAACAACGATCGAGTCCTTCCGTCGAATGGCTTCGTCCGCAACAGCTTTGGTAAGATCGATGGTAAGGAGCACTGAGTTGTTCTGTCGACGAGCAGGGCTGAATGGAGACTCTAACAGCACTATCGAATGGTTAGCTCTTGTATTCAGCCAAGGACAATGTATATATGCTCACAGCCAGTGTTGTCGAAGCTCTTGTCCGCCAATGCTTCTGGATATAGTCTTCGCATGGCATTCACGACTGCCCGCGTGTAGGGAGATGTTGTCGGAGGCGAAGCCATCTTGGAGTACGCTCGTCTTGTTATACCAGACAATGACATTCAGATCTAAATCACTTGCAGGCAGAATCGATGGATTGACGAGTTTGGTCGTTACACAAGAAAAGATGTACGTGAAGTCGATATCCTGCCTCAGGCAGACATTCACTCAAATATGTCATCCTTTCTTATCAGATCGTCAACATCGAAATACCTTGAACGAAGCATTCCTACCATGTCCGCCCGAACCGATGCCGAAGCAGAGCAGAACCAGATCACCTCTGGAGTCACACCCGATACACTCACGAGCGCTTTGAAGGAGAAGCTCGAGGCCACTCATGTAGAGATTATGGACCTTTCAGGTATGGCGCTTTTATCATAAATGCTTTGGACGGCAGCTGAGAAATACTTTCCAGGCGGCTGCGGCCAAATGTACGAAGCCATCATCGTCTCACCACAGTTCGCAAAGAAGACGACGCTCGCGAGACATCGGCTGGTCAATGCCGCTTTGAAGCAAGAGATTGCTGCGATACACGCTTGGACGCCGAAGTGCCATACGCCGGAGGAGTGGGAGAAGAAGAAGGCTGCAAGCTGAGAGATCGATGTGGGTGTATGCGAGGGCACATGATGACATGTTGGCATCTGAACCGGAAGACATCGCACGGAGTAGGATAAACCGCCCATGTACGGGACATGCCACTCGCACGCTCGAAGAGCATTGCGTGGCATCGCCTGAGGTAGAACAACTGGGGCGTAAGAGAAGGAAGAGAAGTGCTGGACTCTGGACGCAACATCGCCAAATACTACTCGGCGTGCGCCATCGAGTCGAGGCATGGATCGCATGTCATGAACCAACAAGGTGAACAACAGCAGCATCTTGTCCGAGTCGTTATTCAGTACTGTTGTCCAGCGAATACAAAGTGCTCTACTGTCAATCACTCCGTCGACGCATCGATGCCGAATGATGGTACGAGATTGGCCAGACCTGATGGCCGAATCTGCCGAATAACCATCCGACCAGGAGCGGCCAAATCAGTTGCAAAACGTGCATGTTCCATGCCCGCAGCGGTTCCTCGACTGGCAGATCAGGTGCCATCGTGGCCTCTTCCTTCTCTTCTTCCGGCTTCGGGACCTGCAGCACCTGCAACGAACAGTCCGCAACGCCACACTTCGCCGCCATGTGCGGCGGCGGCATCGTGAGGTCGACCACCTTCGAAGTCCCAAGCACATGCCCGTCTCCATCCAGAGCTTCGACCATACCACGATCGACTTCGCCATCCAATTCGAAGTGCGTCTCGAATCCTTCTCTTTTGACAACGCCTAGATTCGCGCGTACGTCGCCTTCCATGGCGAAACACCTCCACTCCTTCACTTCTGTGGCTCCATTCCAGCTCATATAGAACTGCGTTTTATCATCCCGACTTCGCGCATACATGTACAAATCCGGCTTTGTCTTCGGTCGACCGATCCAGGGAGCTTTCATCACCCGATACACATGTAACAGTTCATCCGCAAACGCCACATCCAGTACTCTCTTTCCGGATGACGTGAATTCGCTGAACTCGGCAATTTTGCCCCAGCTGACGAGAGTGTTCCTCGTGACGGGCATGTCATATTGCACGGTGCCTTGGTGCTCGGCTTGGCCGTCCTCAAAGGGGAGCCATGTCTGAAGTAAACGGCTGCTCGCTCTTCCAGAAGAAAACGAGATCGCCACGCGCAGCGCCGACGAATAGTCTTGCGTGTAATACTGACCGTTATCGGCATTGTCGACCAGAGTGAGCTCGATCTCACTACCGTCAGCGGACTCCCTGCGCACCCGGGCATCGTGCTGTGCAGCGAAGTTGTAATCCTGCAGCGGGATGTACGTCTCTGCGGTGGAAGAATTGTCTCCGTTCAGTCGCCAGAGGATCGACCCATCGACGTGCGAAATGCGGTAGATGGTGTTGGTATGTCGGGATGAGATCAAGTAGTCGCCGTTGGCGAACTTGTCGACGCTGTTGACGTGGCAATAGTCAAAGGGAAAATGACTCGACAGACCGCCACCATGCTTCAACGCCGGACTGATCGTCGTTTCCTCCAGCGGGATGTGGTCCGAGGCTGTCCATTCGAAGACCACAGAGCCGGAGTCCAGGTCGATCTCCTGGAACATCGAGTCCAGCACCCAGCCCATACTTCGGGTGACATCGAACAACGAAAGATCCATTCGCCGAGTTGGGTATGCGGTAATAATGGCCGTGTTACTTTTTGCTCGGATGGAGACTTCGTGGAAATCTAGCGCAAACGCTGGGTTGCTGGATCTGATGTTTTGTGTTATGGTGTAGGAGTCGTCGAGGAGGAGGACAGAGCCGCGGCCACGGCCTCCGACGGACATGCCGCGGAAAACGGAGAGGAACTGACTTCCGTTGGCATAGCGGTGGGCTTGGAAGTTGAAGTGGCCGAGTGCGGAGAAGGCTGGGTCATAGCCTGACCACACGAGGTTCTGTTGGGAGATCAGCTGACGATCTCGGAATGCGAGAGCGCCTCTCGCTTTCAATCTGCTCCAAGACTGCATATCAAACGGGACATTGGCGAGCTACAAAGCATTTGTCGACGAGAAAGAGACAGCGTCAACAAGATGGAGCAGTCCGGCTGGGGACGCACGAATACTGAGCAACATCGTCGAAGCTGGAAGTGATGAACGCCAAAGAGATGAACGCCGCTGATGCTGAGGAAGACTCTTCAACTCACCAGATCGCCGTCGTATATGTACGGCGCCCATTGACCGACACCACCCCAAACGGAGAAGAAGATATATCCTGGCTCAACAGCATGATGGGACGCTACGCGATTGTGAAGAAGAGGCGCGAGGATATCGGGTCTCTGGACTTGCTGTGAGTACGACGCTCATTCGAAGAGTATCGGCGCGGGCTTACTGAGTGGTAAGTCTGACCTCGAGGAATGGCTGTGACGACGCCCACGAGGCAGGAGCTCAAGAATTCGAGTAATATGGCTGACCGCATGCTCGCTAGATTTGCGGAAAGCAAGCGACGGTCGATACATCATGATGAAGTGAAAGCTCGGGTTCTGTTCAGCCACAGTCGTCGAGTTTCACGATGCTGGTTTTCTGACATGGCGGCATGGCCATGGCAATTGACGATTCATGTTGTGTTTCAACGTCGGACGGTCACCCCTGTCCCATATGCACTTGAGAACGACTGAGCTTGATGTCATCACACTGCGCCTTCACACGAACTTTTTTTTACAACGACACATGGAAGAACCTGGCAGCAATATCCTTGTCTCAGTAAGGCGGTGCCGTCAGGGACACGCCATACGCTGATCCATGCTTCCGATCCAAGGATTTCTTCGCAAGGAGACCAAGCTAAGATGAGGCTGTCGCCGTCAGAGCGCTCGAACTTCGATCAACACCGGCACTCGCCGCAGGTGTAATCCGTAATGATGTTGGATGCCTGAACTGAGATCGAAGTCCGTCCTGATGTAAAGACGCTGTCAACAGGAAACAAGGGGAGGACAGGCGGGAAGAATTAAGATGGGAAATGTAAGCTTGTAAGAGATAAGTACAAGCGAGAAAGCTTGGAAGTGGGAAGGCAAGCTGCATGTCAAAAGACACCTTCATTCAATCATAAGTAACAATCCTTGTGATTGAGATTCCTGTTCATATCTGAGATTCAAAGGAGTGTGCGACTTGCGCGCAAAGAATACAAGCAACAGCGAAATTGACTGGAATAAAATCGGTCGAACAGCAATAGATCAGCATCATCAAGTCCACATCCGCGACCGTTCATCGTTCATCATCAATTCCATTCAAGCAGAGCCAACGTCCATCATCTCCTCGTCGCGGTGACCCGGGGTTACATGGCTGCCATCGTTATCAACTTTGGGGTTGCGAGCTTCAACTGGATCGCGGCGTTCCTTCTGCGTGTAGATGTATGCGTCGCGAGCTTCAACTGGATCGCGGCGCTCTTTCTGCGTGTAGATGTACGCGTCGCGAGCTTCGATTGGATCGCGGCGGTCTTTCTGAGTGTAAATGTACGCGTCGCGAGCTTCAACTGGATCGCGGCGTTCCTTCTGCGTGTAGATGTACGCGTCGCGAGCTTCAACTGGATCGCGGCGGTCTTTCTGAGTGTAGATGTATGCGTTGCGAGCCTCAACATCAGCTGCTTCGCGGCGGTCCTTCTGAGTGTAAATGTATGCGTTGCGAGCCTGCAGATTGGAATTGTCGCGACGCTCCTTCTTCTGAGTGTAAATGTAAGCCTCGCGTTTGTCGTGTCCAAAGTCGGGGTCAAATGGCGATTTGGAACGCTCTTCCAAGTGCTCAGCATCGTCCTCGGCGCCGTTCTGCGAGCGTCGCTCCTTGCGGTTGGGGTTGGCTTGGGTGTAGATGTAGTCGCTTCCAGCGACGTTGGGTCCGTTGCCTCCGTTGCCACCGGAGGAGTTGGGAGCGCCAGAGTCGACGCTGAAATCCTGGCGAGCCTTGATGGCTTTGCTGTCCGCAGCCGGCGCCGCTGCGACGTTGCTGATGGCCAGGGAGGCGAGAAGAAGGGTGTTGGTGAGGTACTGCATGTTGAGTGCCGGGTGGTTGTGTCGAACGACTGATGAGAATTGTTGATTATGCTTGGAGCTGATGAAGGTGCTTGTGTTACCGTACCGAGGAGCGTTCCTGCAGTCCGGTGCTCGTCTTATATGTCTGCCACGTTGTGGATCAGCGCAGTCTCCGCCTCGTATTCACGTGGTCGTCAGGTCCCTGTACACGCACGCAACGAGCACGCAGCGTTTCGAATGTTGCTTCGCGATCGCTGGGATGAAAGCTTGTTGATACCGCACTTGTTGCCCTGGAGTTGTTTCGACGATGGAGCCTCTGGACCTCATTACAACCACAAGCATCATGGAGACCCCTAAATGTTTGATGTGATCACGGACATCCTGGTGGTCATGTTTTGGCTTCGAGCTCCACATGGCCTTTGGTTCTCTCTCATTCGTCAGCTTGCCATCTTGTCGTCAACAACGTGAAGCATTTTCGGTCGTCGTCCGGCCATTAGCTGAACAGAAAAGCAACAGGACCAGAAGAGACCGGGATCGGGGAGGTCGGGAGGCCCACGAACATCCTGGCGGGTTTGTCTGAGTCATGACTCAATGGCCATGTGCTCTTCGCTCCTTCGTCATACTGCCAATTTCTGATCAGCCACATGCTGATGAATCCTGCGGTGTTTGTTGCCGTAAGAAATCCGGAGGCGGCCCCGAATCCTGCATTTCAAGATTCTCATGCCTTCTTCTCCATCCCGTCCTGACCATACTGCTCGGGGATGATGTTTCATATTCCGTCGCAGTCACCGACGGCGACACGAAGGGTCCGCTCGACGAAGCAGCATAGCCCCATGAGCACTCGAACCTGCCTCACAACCCGTTATCAGCACCCAGCAAGACATCCTTCATACAACGAACGAGTCAGCAGGCGTAGCAAGAATCACAAGCGAACCTTGCCCTCGACCCTCCACGTACCTTACGCGATGACCTCCTCTGACTGTTGAACAGCATCGTCAGCAAAGGAAAAGAATACACGAAGCAATCTTCGATTTTCAGATCCACTCACGATAGCTCCACCCTGCAATCGCCGCACCTTTTCCGTGACCCTTGCTAAGCAGCAAGTCATGGACAGAAGGTCTACCGACCATCCTCGTAGAACAACCAGCATACATGCCTTCCGCAGCAACATAGCTCCTCCTTGAGGCACAAGCGAGCTCCCATCCAATCGTGCCAATCAGGAGAAGGGGAACAACGGAGGCAAACCAGTGAGCCTAGTCATTGCTCCGCACCAGACAGACACACCAAAACGTACGGTGCAATGCCACTCACCACCCATCACACCCGACAAGCGAGATGGAACTTTAGAATTGCTGTGAAGTTTAGCTCTGCGACACTGCCTTGATAATCGGGGTATGAGAGGAAGTCAACAATAAAAAGCCTTGCTTGCTCGACATATGTGTCTCGCTCCTGAACTTCACACTGCCTGCCCTGCCAACCTTATCGATGATGGTGGTGATGATGTCCATGACCCGCTGTGCTGAACGTTGAAACTTGAAAGAGCGAGGCGCCAAAACGAAAGAATCCCGGGAAGAAGCGCAAAAAGATGACGCCGTGTATTGTGAACGCCAAAGTCATGTCGAAAAGGTAATCGAGAAGTCGAGGTCTTGATGATGCTGGTGTAACCGGACTCGTAGCCGTGAAATCGGCATATCGCGAAATCGTGAAAAAGGCGGATCCTGGACGGCTTGTACGACGGAACGCACAAGTACGTCACTCATCAGAGGTCGACATTGAACTCCCAGCCCTCTGTAGCGCCATCAATCAGCATCGCGTCGCCCTTCGTAGTGCTCTTCTTCGGGTTCCTCTTACCTTCCTTGAGATTCTTAGCCGTGTCGTCCAGCAGAATGATCCTCCTCCGAGTGCAATAACTCGTCTTGTCCATCATCTCGACCTTCAAACTCGCGAGCTGCTCGACGGGCTTCTCGAACATCTCGCTCAAATTCTCCACGGCCATTTCCAGATCCTTCTGGTTGTCTTCGAAGATCTCCGTCTGGTTGTTGCGGGCGAGGTAGTAAGCGAAAGCGTAGGTCCACTTCAGCGTCTGGCGACACTGCTGCAGCGCGTGAGAGGCGTTCTCCAGAAACTGCACTTCAATCCACGACAGGCCAGATTGGTTCTGAAGAAGAGTCATCTTCTTCTCCGTCTTGTGAAAGATGTCGCGGTCAAGTTTGGCGGATTGCTCGTGATTGGCGTATCGATTGTAGTAGTGGAGATACCGCTCAAGTGACTGCCGGCTTCTAGCCTGCGCGTCGCGAGCGTCCAGTCCACTCTTCTCCTCGAACCGATTGCAGTTGTACCAGCTCGTGCCGTGCTCGGACCACACACCCATGCACATCCAGCAGAACTCGTTGCGGCACTTGCGGCAGGTCATGTGGTTGCAGCCGCCGTTTTTCTCGATCGTAGAATTGCACTTGGGGCATTCTTTCGTGTTGGCGGAAATCCAATTTGCGGTCTCGCTGTCGTCGGCGCACTTCTTTAGCCACCGCTTGACGAGCGCGCAGGGGCAGGGTTGGTGGTCGGAGAGTGTGCATCCAAAGCAGAAGCTGTGCTTGCAGTCGCATTGCACAGTCGGGACGATGCGGTTGAGATCACGCTGCTTGACGCCACACTCGATCGCGTACATGCACTCCGGCGCAGGGCACCACTTCAGGTTATCCTTGTCGTCGACGTACGTCCGCGTGAGCAGCACTGCGTAGCGATCCCGGATTTCCGGCGTCACCAAGAGATCCAGCGATTTGGCATCCACAATTCTATTGCAGCCATCGCCGGGACACTTGATGCGCGCCGCCTCACCCTCTTCGCGAATCTTCTGTGACAGATATTGCCGGTAGCAATCCACGCAGAAGCGATGCTCGCACCTCATCGCGAATGTCTCCATACCCGGGTCGTCCTCGCAACAGATCTCGCACATGAACCCATCCACCGCTTGAATCCGCGGAGGGTGTTTCTCAATCTCCTGTCCCAGCCCAGCCTTGTCCAGAATCTCCTCCTGATTGTCCATGTACTGCTCAATCAGCTTCTCCTTATTCCACCTGCCATATCGTAGAAGAATCGCCGTAGCCTCATGTGGTTGCTCGAGTAGCGTTGACACCTCATCCACCTGTCGATCTTGCTGTGCCTGAATATCCGCCGGACTGTACACTTTGAAGTCGACCTCGAAGAACCTCTTCTGCGGCTTCAGATCCTTCTCCTGTGTGTCGAAAGCTCCATCGTCCTGTGCGTCCTCGTCGTCGAAGTCTACATCGGAGTCTGTCACATCATCGTCAGCTTCCACCTCACCATCGTCACCTCCCTGATCAAACTCACCACCAGCACCAAACCCCACACTGCTGTCGGCATCGACGTCAATGTCCTCACTGGACACGACGCTGCCAAACTCATCGTCTGAGTCCATAGGTTTGTCGGAAGCGAGAGTCTGCGGGGTAGCCGGCAGAGCGGCGTCCGATTCGTGGTGTGATGTCTTGCTCGCCTTGTTCTGGCGGTGAGAGGGATCTTGCGCAGTGGCGAGGGGGGTGTCGGGCTTGTCGGCTGTACTGTTGCTGTCCAACTTCCTCTTTCTTGATGTCGGAGGCGTGTTGGCGGTCAGGGCGGGCTACTTCGCCTTGTGACGAAGCAGGCCGGTGTGGAGGGAATGGTTGGCGGGCGAGGATGGCGTTGATGTGATGGCGTTGTTCGAGGTGAGCAACGAGAGAAGCACGAGTGAGTGGAAGAAGGCGAGTCGAGTGGTGGTGAATTGTGGATGTGGCGATGGGTGTTGGTGACAAAGAGACGGAAAGCCGAAGTTAGTAAGAAGATTGTGTTCACGTGCAGATTGTCGAATTTCTTGTCAAGTGACCTCGATGAACGAGACAACGAGCCAGAAGGGTGCGGAAAATGAACATGAAGTACAACCCCCCGTGTACTTATTACTTGTATGTAACATTCTACGTATCGAATCGCGCCACCAAGCGTGTCGATCCAGGAGGAATGGCCGCCTGCGCATTCCTAATACGGCACAGTAAAGATATGAGTGTCGAAACAATTCAATTCAGTGCCTCCACTCCAGCGGCATAGTCATATTACGGCTGATGAGCCCGTCATGTCAACGACTCTCTACTCATCATCCTCATCATCCTCATCATCCTCCTCCTCCTCACTACTCCCCTCCTCCTCACTATCCCCACAAAGCACCTCAACCAACTGCCTCGTCTCCCTCCTCACCTCCACCATCCTCTCACTCGCCAAACTCCTCCCATCCGCCCACCAAATCTCAAACCCCTCCGCCTCCACCAAATCCTCCGTCGCCAACGCATTCGCCATGAACAACAAAATCTTCTCCCCTTGAATCCTCTGCGTCAAATCCGTCTGCAAAAACAGCAGAAACTCCGCTTGCTCCTCTTCCGTCTTCACACACCCTTCAATGAGATTCTTGTACTTCGGAATCAGCATCGCGACAGCGTCTTTGGGGGACTTGGAGTCAGCTTCGATGATGGACGCGATGCGTTTGCCGAATGCGGCGGCTACGGCGCGGCGGAGTTGTTTGTCCTCTGCGTTCATCATCATGCGGAGGGAGTTGAATTCCAATTGGATCGTGTCCGGGTCGGTGAGTTTTGAGAGGTCGTCGTTCAGTGCTGCAACGGCTTCGTGGTGGAAGTCGGAAGCTTGCTGGCGTGCGCCGGAGGATTCTTCCGAGTCGATGGAGGCGAAACTGTCGCTGCGGCCGGACATGCGGCGGTTGGAGAGCGGGATGTGGTCGTCGTCGTCTCCCGAGTCGGAGTCGAGGGTGGAGATGGAGTCGTCGTCCAGGGAGAGGTCGTGAACTGGGCAGAGGAGGGCGTCGGAGGGGTCTTCTTCTTCGTCGTCGAGGGACATGTGGTAGCCTGTGCCGCCCTCGCCAACGACTTTCGGGTCGGACTCGGCTTGGAGGACCTCGTCTTGTTCGTAGCCGCGTTTGCGTTTCAGGGTGGATATCCGACGGTTCCCAGGGACGACAGTTCCAGCCGCTAGCACCACGCCGTTCGAAAGCAGTGCACCTTTCTCGATGCGACAACCCTTGCCAATCCTGACCTTCTCCCCAATAATCGCCGCCTCCACCACAGCATCATCCTCGATCCGCGTATCGTCCCAAATATACGCCCCCTCAATCTTCACCCTCTGCCCAATGACACACCTCTTCCCAACAACACTATTCGCCACCACCGACCCCTCCCCCACACTCGTCCCCTCTCCCAACACACACTTCCTCCCCACAACACTACTCCTCGCCAACACCACCCCATCCTCTCGATAGACATTCCCCTTCTCCAACCGAAAATTCTGCCCCCCCACAAGATTCGTATCCGGCGTCAACGGATACGTCCACCTCGAAACCACATCCTTCGAAATCGCATCATACGCCTGCAAATTCTTCACCCGCGCCGCATACCCTTCCTCCGCCACGTGCACATGCGCCGTCAACTGGAACGTCTCATAGTCCTTCAACACGCCGTTCAGAAACCCTCGCCGTGGAAGCTGCCAGTCGAAATTGTCGGTATACTGCGCCAGCACCTCGGTCGTGCAAATGTCGATGCCGCAGTCAATCAGATCCTCCCGGACGTCCAGTTCGACATGTTCCTTCAACGCTTCTGGCGCGATTTCCAGCGCGCGCGTCTGCCCCGGTCGGACTTGCTCGTAGTGCACACACCGCAGCTTGACGGGGTCAATGACAAATGTCGGTCGGAGATGTGCGGGTTTCGTGCGGTGCGCTTCACCCGCTTCTCGCAAAATCATCGTCATGATGCATTTCTTGTCTTTCGCGACGCGTGCTTTGTGCGCAGACATGGCGAGCTCGAGGGAGATGTTGGCTACCACGTCGCCGTAGACGCAGATGAAGTCGCCCACGATCAACTCTTTGGCATGTAAGTCGCGCATGCAGTCTCCGACGGAGCGAGAGTTGGAGCGGATGATGTCTAATGAGAAGGGTGAAGTTGCTTGCATCCATCTTGAATCCCTTTGAACACAATGTCAGCACGACCTTCATTCAGCTAGGAGAATTTTCGCGAGACTCACTTCAAATACCCCTCCACCCTCTCCGTCCCGTTTCCGCAATACAAATACACCTCCTCCACGCCCTGCCCGCCCAGGAATTCCAGCGTGTACTCAATCAACGGCGTGCCCGCCAATGGCAGTAGACATCGTGGCGTCTCGAGTGTGAAAGGTAAAAATCTCGTCTCGAACGAGTCCGCGAAAACAACGGCTTGGAGCGGCTCTTCGCGCTCGGCGGCGTCAGTTGACTTGGAGTCTTTGCCGCCCGATTTCTTAGATTTCGGAGGCATAATGGAGGTTATTGTGCGGGTGAATGTTGAGATGGTAAAAGTTCCTTGGGTGAAGTCGAACTCAACAATGGCGGGGATTGTGGTTGGCCCTGACGATGGCGTCCTGTATGTGGCAGTAGGTCACTACACTTCATTTCTCAAAACCTCGTTTT
>JYJE01004808.1:0-10856 GCA_000983655.1 Zymoseptoria brevis | reverse complement strand
AGCTAGTAAAGGGCATATAAGGGTTAGAAACGTCCGTAGAATCGATAGAGCAAGTAATAAAACAACTTCTATCTCTTTTACCCCCTTGGCTAATCCTTCCACTTTTCAACATAGAGTGTTCTTGGCAGGATTTAACGAAGTTTGGTGCATATTTCGATTCAGGCTTTGATGTCTAGCCTCGTCCAAATCTGGACTAGTGCGTCTCACCGGGGAGAGGGACGAGCTTGCCCTTAGGTTGGGCCATGCACATAAGTCCGACAAGCTCAGCCCGACTACAGACGACTCTACTACGTGCTCCGTCAGTCTGTCGAGCGAGCTGGTACCCACGAACGTCGACCTCACTAAGTCGAAAATGATCATTACTACCGCGGACGGCCCCGCAGATAAGCCCACGACCACGAACAGCGCAGGAGACGATCTGTCCAACGAAGCTACTTCTCCTAACAGCCGAGATGAAGAGCTCGAGACGGCTAACGCCTGGAATCTACAACTGTTCCGGGACAACCACAACCTCGCCGAGCGTTTAAGAGACGTCAGAAACTCGAACAAGCAGCTTACCTGCGAGCTTCGATGCGTCAAGTACCAGTCGAGGTACATCGCCGGTCGAGGCGCCCTTGCTGTTCAAGCCGCCCTGCAGCCTGTACTCCAGCACCTCCTCCACGACTCGCAGATGAGGATGACGTTACAGATCGTCCAGACGCACCTTCGTCACGACATGTTAGAGGATGTGCAGACGACCTTTGAGGAGTACATGTCGAAGACGCTTATCGAGACAAAAGCATTCAAGCAGCAAAAGGAGAACGAGGTTCGTGCTGCCGAGGAGCTTGTCAAGACGAACGAGAAGGAGCTGCTCGAGGAGCGGACGAAGCTCGCAGACAGGTTCGTCGAGTTTGGCAAGGTAGTCATCGCGAAAGGAGGTTTTGCGAAGGAGGACGTTGCTGTTCTGACGGGTCTGCTTACGAAGCTGTGAGTACGGGCAATGAGAGAGGGACCGGTGCAAGATCAATCGAAATTGTCTTCATAATTGCGAGTATGTCTTGCAGGGCAGTACATTAATATCAACAACACCGTCTCTGTTAAACGCTTGTCCCACGGAGGCACACCAACCGACTTGATGATCCGGTACTTCTCCATACCCAAGCGCGCCTTCTTGATCCGCTTGCCAAAGATGGTGCGCATGTTCTTCAGGTTCGCAGCAGTATCTCGCCTGTCTCTGAGCCCCTGGACGTATGCCTCGTGTTCGATGCGCTCATTGCGATATTTGTCGAGCTGCTCCTGAAGGGTACCCTGCTGCGATAGTGTTAGCACGAGGTCGTGGCTGTGAAGCAGAATCACGATCAGCGTACCTCAGCTCCGCCCTCCGTCTGCGGCACCTCTAGAGCACCACCCGAGTCATGTTCCTCGTTGACTTGACCTTCGTCCTCATCGTCCCTGATGTCGTCCGAAATCACCCTGGAATTTCCGGTGGCTTTGGGGACGAGCTTCGTGTCGACGAGCAGTTGCTGCTGTTCAGCCGCGGCCTCGTGGATCTTGGCCTGCTCGGTAGCACCCATGTTGAAGTTTGAGGTGTTGTTTGTGGGGTTGTCGCTTGTGAGGAGTAATCCGAAATCGAAATGAGTTTTTCCTGATCCTTTTCCGAAGAGACCCATGTGTTTCTCGGACGAGTCGTCTCTGGTGCTGGGCTGCTGGGAAGCTTTCAAGCGTCGTGCGGTGCGCTGTGAGTGCAATTCGCCGAAGACGTCGTTGCTCAGGCTTTGTGCGTTCGTTCTTCCTCGGCGGCAATTTGGCCTTTGTCGAAGAAGCTCATGCCCTTCTTGATGGAAATGTCAGCACGCGGCTCGTCCCAAGACGTGTTGGAATATCCAATGACTGGAATGTGTTGTAGTCGATGATAAGCTGCCTCATCCATCGGCGTGGAGGTGCTGACCTTGTGAAGTGACGGCGGAGGAGTTGCGCAGGCGAGGTGCGGTATGCGGAAGGGTTGCGCAGTTGCGCAGGCGTCGTGCGGTGTGCGGAGGGGTCGCGCGGTTGCGCAGGCGTTGTGTGGTGTGGTATGCGAGGATGTTGAGGGCGGCGGCGGCCGCCGGAGGCAATGTGGATGTTGATGAAGAGTGGAAGAAAGTGGTGGACCGAATTCGAATGTTTTGTGTTTGCTGCAGGGCGGGGGGTCGATTTCATGCCATGCCAACAGCGCTGAGTGGCATGCCAGACACTGCCAACAAGGAATTCACAGCGATTCGGAGCCACATTCCCATCAAAATCACGGCTTTATGCCTGCGATACGCAAGTGATAGCCGGATCCATCTGGCATTGTCTGTCACGAGCTGGCATTGGTCTGGCTCGAGGCTGTTGTGCCCTGACAGCCAACAACATAACTGGCTCATGCCAATGGGCATTAGCGGTGCCAATGCCATTTATGCCAATAGCGTGCCCGACCAGCAACCTTACTGCCTTTACGCTCCCAGAACCCGCTCTTATCGAGCTCCACGCCATTATCACGCACTGTTCGAGGCAGCGCTACTCCGGTCAGTTTCCCTTTCCCTGGCGAGCCGTCCTCCCAACGCAAGCAGATCGTTCGGAAGTCGGTGCACGTCTCACACGACGGGTGTTTCTTCACCTCATGAAGACAATCTCCTGGTCGTTGTGCTGGATCCTCAATGCTGCTCGGCGGTGATGTGCATGCTTCGTGTGCTGTGGCGATGATCGCACAATCGTTCTCGTATTCCCCGAAGGCGGCAGTGGCGGCTTCGAGAATGTCATCGTCTTGGGAGGTTTGTTGTATGTGACTGATGGGGATAAAGGTGATAGGAAGATGGAAGATATGAAGTCGTTTTGCGTATCCTCCTTATCACACATGTTCTCAAGCCAGCTGGGCGGATAAGATACACTCGCCGCCCATTCCATATCCAACAAGCTTATGTTTGGACGATCTACTACACCTCGACTGGCCTGCATCAGGGTAACCCTCCAAGCTGGTGAGGTGTGGGTCATATAGTGCAATCGGAGCGTCGCCACGGAGGCGTAACGAGCTGCAGCAGAATTCCTTTCGCTGGTAAGTCTTGTAGTACTTTTGTACTGCTCTCGCTGTACTGTGCGGCAGATGTTGGCGACAAAGGAAAGCGGTCGGATTAGAGGCAATGGAGGAGCCGAGACACATAGACAGCACAGCAGAAGGGTTTAGCAAGTTGCCAACCAGGCGGACAGGTAGTATAGCTGGGCATGAAAGTAGATGTACTAGTAAACAGGAAAATATTGTTGAAGAGATATTCGCAACGTACAGGTTGTAAGCCCACTTTTTTGTTGAAGCTTTGGCTACAGAGCCTGTCCAAGGGTCTGTAGCCAGATTGATAAGCGGGCAGGCAATCGTTGCCTGTATGGTGTCCAGCGAGATTTTGTTCGGATATGCTGTTACTCCTTGGTTCTCATGCAGAAAAGTGCACACTTCATGCCGTAGAGTTACAAGTCGCACGGTGCAACTCTAGTGGAGTAGCATTATGGGAGTGTACTTCCAGGCAGCGGCCAAAATTGGATGCAGTACGAAAATCCCACACAGGGTCAACCCATCCAGATCCAGATCTTGCTTCGTGTCGTTATCATTGTTGCCAAATCCCACCAGACTCAGAAATGGTGAACAAAACCAACAACGTGCCTTGCGAATCCACGGGATGGCTTTGCCCGCTAGCTTCTCTTCAGGTGATTCTCTTGGGAGAAGCAGGTATTCACGTGCAGCAGCGGAGTTCCACCATCGGGCACCTGCGAGAAGACTCGTCGACAGCGACAAGCCAGTCCTCATATCCTGCTCCCTCCTCATCCTGTGTAGCAAATATCTGACTCTTGACAACTCTCACCAGGATGAATTATGACGGCGACATCTCAATCGTACTCGGCCTTTTTGTGTTGATACGAGCCTCGATTGATATTGCCCTACAGCTCTTTCACACTGGCGGAACAGCTCGAGCAATGCCAATCGGCGGATGGCGAGTGCAGTGGGTAATTGGTTGTGCGGGAGTTTGACGATGTTGGGAGGCGGATTCAATAGTAAGATACAGTAGGGGAGAGGACGAGGAGAGCGCTCCACTATTGCTCGGTAAAGGCTGAGTCTGTCTCGTGATCGGTCGTGAAGTGAGGTGAATCCTTGTCCGGCAGCTCAGCTCACCTTTTGGTGGAGGCGCGTCAGGAAGGCGCGTGCACCTGCCGCCTGCCGCCTTGCCGCCTGGCTGCTCACAGGTATATATATACCTCCCGTCTCTCCCCTCGTCTTCCTCTTTCCCTCGTCACCGCTACATTCAACCTCCAAACCCTTGATTGGGCTTCCACATTGTAGCGGGCGATCGAAGAGGCACGCCCCATACCCATACCTTCACCTCCTCCTCCCAACCCTCCACACTCATTTCCCGACTCAACTCACCCATCTCTCGTTTGGGACCGACACCACGCGTCGCATCGAAATCGATCCATCGAAATCGATCGCATCGTCCGGTCTACCCACCTCACACCATGTTCAAGCGATCTAACATCACCCCGAAGGATCGAGCGGGCAAGGCGAGGAAGATCTCCAAGCGGTCGTTTCGCGACGATGCCAAGCAGAGACTGCGCGAGCAGCTGAACAACACTGCCAGTCCGGAGACGTCGCCCTCTCTGGGCGGATGTTCGCCGAAACTGAACTCTGCGATTGTCACCATAGCGGTCGGCAGGGATCAGCGCTTGTTCGCTGCGCACGAGGATGTGCTCGCGAGATCGTCTTGGTTCGCCGAGGCCTGTCGCGCACAATTCTTCGAATCTGCCACCCAGCGTCGCATCTCACTCCCCGACGAAGAGCCGGAGATCTTTTCTGCTGTCCTCGAGTTTCTGTACAAGGGCGACTACTACCCGCGTTTGATGCACGACAGAAAGCGCAATACGTGGTCGCTCGAGGACGCTGCTCAAGATCTGACAACCACACCAATCTCCACGTCCCCTCGCGTGGAATCCCAAGCCAAAAAGACCGGCAGCTCCAACGAGTCGGCATCCGTCTTTCATCATGGCGTGAACGACTTTATCCTCCGCGATACTGTCGTCTACTGCACTGCTCTGAAGCTGCAGCTCCCCGAACTTCAACGCCTTGCTCTTCGGAAGCAGGGTTTGCAGTCCGGGATTGATGTGGCCACCATTCTGCGCAGTGCACGATTTGCTTATGCAAACACGCCACCCAGCGACTCTCGCCTGAGAGCGCACTACCTTGCTTTGATCATTTGCAGCCGCAAGACCTTTAAGCGTAGCGGTACCATGCAGATGGAAATGGAAAAGGGCGACACGCAGATGTTCTTTGACTTGTGAGTTGATTGTAGTCTCTGTGGTGTCGCTGAGGCTGCACTGCACGGCTTGCACCTCAGTGGCATCGACTGCGCAGTTTGCGCGGGAGAGTGGAGACATATTCGGCTGGCAAGCATCAAGGCTAACCACTCTGCGTAGGTTCGTTGCAATGTGCAACCACATCGACGACGTTGTAGAGTTCGGGTAAGTCAAACGATATCATCACTGACCAACCATCTGACATTCTAAACCTCCAGCTCCGGCCGAACCCCCGATCTTGCCAAGTGATTGTCCATCGCGCGAATGAATCAAAGCATACCATCCCTCAACTCTCTCCAAAGCATTGCACACGGATCGATCTCACCTCCCGTCGCCACGAGCCCAAATTGTCCGCTCGACGAATCGCCATTTTTTCAAAAATTGCTCGGAAATTTCCTCTCTTGCATTCGCAGTACGGCTTCCCGGGAACAACGACGGAAAAACTGGCGCTTCTTAGGACAACTTTGGAGCCTGGCTTTGAGGGGAAGCTCTGTCCTGGTTGTTTGCTTTTCACAGAGAATGGGAAAAGAAAAACAACAAAAACATCCGCTCTGCTCGCTTGATCAACTCTGGTCCATCACGTCCGCACGCCGCTCCGCACAGGATCTGGCGTCGGATGGATGGACCAGAGTGATCACCACTGCCTTGACGGCAAATCTCCTTTCCCTGTCTTGTGTGTTGCTGCTTGATTTTGATTCTTCTCCTCAGCTTTTTCCAGCCTGTTGCTTCCTCTCGCTGTGGGCTTGCCTGTTCAGTGAAGGGCACTCTTGCGAGCATTCATGTCCACTGGATTGGACATGTGCTGAGCGAGAGTGTTGGGCGCAGGGACTGCACGTTTGTCAAATTGGCCTGACGCTTGGTGTCTTGCTGGACGTGGGGTGTGAATGATCAGAGGTGGTGTATGTAATTGGGTTAAATTGGAACTTGTCGGCCAAATACTGTTGTGAGGTCCCATGCGTATTGGTGACTCGCGAGGACGTGTGCTCTCTGTACAATTTCTGCGAGGACTGTCTTCGCAGTACCTGCAACTCAAGAGTACCTCATCTGGGGCCAGCTCAGTCCGAGGCATACGAGGTTGTCCAGCGGACTTGTCCTCGAGACCTCGGGGAATGCATGATCCTATGCTCGTCAAGTCGGATCATAGACATCGACAGCGTCTGCGCCATGGTCTACCTTGACTTTGAGTGATCGCACCAAGTTATATTTACATTCAGCAAACTCAAACAGCAGCATTTGCTCACACCATTCTGATCGCAAGCCGGGTGAACCTCGGCGATGAGCGGCCCGCTCCAGCTACCTTGGACCACATGCCTGGCATCGACAGCTCTCACTGGCAAGCTGCTACCGAATCACTTGGTCGCATAAATGGCCGACTCTTCCTCGCTGGAGGGCAGCGTACGTTCAAGCAATCTCTACTCAGCATGTCCAAACGCTGACAATATCTGCCAGGTCTTTGAGAAGCTGCGCAAACCGATCGAGCCATCCATCCTCGAAGAACGCGAAAAGAACCTCAGCCAACGCATCCATGCCTTCAACGTCAAGGCCGAGCAGCGACAGAACGAGCTCCTCTCAATCAACTCCACAGCTCCCGTGACGATATCCTCCATCCGCGTGCTGCATGCCACCCACACGCGCCACGGCTTCCTCGAACGAATCTTCAACCCGGTCCTATCGCACAATCGCCAGAATGCCGAGTACTACACCCTCCGCGAGGCGCTCAGCGAAATCTCCGGTGCCGTCGACCGACTGAACCGGCTTGATATCTTCCAGCAGCCCATCTCCACCTACATCGACCGCGCCGAACCGACCGATCCCAGCACATCACCGACCGACCACGCCGTATACATCACCGCCAAAGAACGAGGCCGATATACCATCAAGACTGGCACCGAAGCCGGCAGCTCAGAGGGGAGCGCATACCTGAATGTCGTACTGCGGAATTTGTTCGGAGGTGGGGAAAGGCTGAACGGAAATGCCAGCCTGGGTACAAGAACACGAAATGCATACAGTGCTACGTTTGATACTCCCATACTGTCGAACCCGGATCTGAGACTGGAGATTGGAGCGCTCAAGTCGAGCACCATCAAGCCGTTTGCGTCGCACGAGGAGGTGCTACGAGGAGGTCAGGGTCGATTTCTGTGGCAGACTTCTCCTACCAGCCGGCACGATTTTGCGTACAGTGGATTTTGGCGGCAGGTGACGGGTCTGGCGGAGACTGCATCGCCCACTGTTCGTGCCGATGCTGGAGACAGTTTCAAGTCAAGTCTATCTCACACATGGACTCGGGACTCGAGAGATGTTCCGATGCTGCCTTCGAGGGGCTACCTGTTGAAGAGTGTTACTGAGATTGCCGGGTTCGGACCCCTCCAAGGAGATGTCGCTTTCGCCAAGCTGGAGCTTGAGTCGCAAGCTGCCGTCCCAGTCCCACTTCCCGGAGTGGAGGGCGACAGTGGTGTGTCGTTCACCGCCGGTCTTCGAGGTGGAATCCTCTGTCCGCTGACCCACCAAGGACAGGCCACACCGAAGTCGAGCCGTCTCAACGATCGCTTTCAACTAGGCGGACCAACCGACGTTCGTGGCTTTCGTCTGGCCGGACTCGGTCCACGGGATGGTCAGGACGCGGTAGGCGGCGACGTCTACGCTGCAGGTGGAGCATCAATTCTGTTCCCGCTTCCACGGGTTGGCAAAGAAACGCCACTCCGATTGCAGGCATTCATCAATGGTGGTCGTCTACTAGCGCTGCGAGATGCGAGGCAGGGTGATGTTGGCAGAAGCGTGGCCCAGACTTTGAGTGACCTGACCGGCAGTCTTCCTAGTGCTGCGGCAGGTTTCGGCTTGGTGTACGCGCATCCGGCTGCGAGGGTGGAGGTCAATTTCAGTTTGCCGCTGGTTATACGGAAGGGAGAGGAGGGGAGGAAAGGGCTGAGTTTTGGGATTGGGCTGAGCTTTCTCTGAGGAGGACGACCTGCGCTTGTGAAGGGATGGACATCCTCTGTGTTGCGGCATGACATGACAGCTATGCGATGAGCCGTTCCTGAAGTATATATAAAACTCTTGCCCGCAAGCCCGCTGACATCCACGTTCACTCAAAGATGATGCCGTCCGCCCTACTCGTCGCTCCCGTCGAAGCCGTTGCCACCATTACCGACCTGAACTTCTTCCTCGTCACCACCACGTGCGCCGCATACCTTCGACGTCTTCGCGACCTCGCTCTTCGACTCCTACAAGCAAGTAATATACTGGGGAGCAGTGGGCTGATCAAGCTGATGCAAAAGTCGTACGATGTCGAAAGAATGGGTATAACCTAGCAAAAGAAAAAAAAAACAAACCTCAACCGAAATACCTCAAAGCCTCCTCAAAATTCGCATCCACCTTCTTCAACGCCGCCTCGCCCTCCGCATGCTCCTCCTTTGGCGACTTTGCCAACAGAGCCTTTCCCAACGTCCCCGTCTGCGACCTCAAGTCCTGCATATCTCCGGTCACAGTCCCGACTAAGCTCGATTTGACGAAGAGTTCCTTTTTGGCCTGCATCGCTCCCATACACGCTTGAATGCTAGGCTCGAGCGTTTCGTTGATGAATGCGATGACAGCTTTCGAGTCTTCCACAGATTGGACCTCCATGGCGTTGGCGTCGGCGACGGCGTTTTTGATCTCGACTCCCAGAGCGGCTTCTTGGGAGGAAATGGGCGAAGCGGCGAGGAGACCTCCTTCGTAGGCGTTGACGACTTGGATCAGTTTTTGGACGGAGGCATTGATTGTTGTGAGGTTTTCGAGGGGTTTCTGGGCGTCCCGGCTGGACATGGCGTTTTTGGCAGAGGCTGCCAGTTGGGCGAATTTGCTGAGGCGGAGCATGTTGATAATGGATGTGTGTAGTTTGTTGTGGTGCGGTGGTACTGAAGTGCTGTGGTGTTGTGGTGTTGTAGAGAAGGATACCTTGGGATTGGGTTGAACTAGGAAATATGCCATCTATATAGATAGTCCTTTAAGATGCTGCCTACCTAGCGATCATCCATGCCGATGCCCATTTCCGAGGTCAAATCGAAGTCTAGACTGCGCCCACGGCCAGTTCCGTGCGATAAGGAGTGTGCACGGCGGAGGGGTCGTGAACCTTGAGTGTGGGGAATTAAGCTTACTTTTACACTTTCTGGAGCCTGGTGCGAGCGAACAAGCGAGCGGGCCAATCGGACGACGAGATACAGTAGGTATCGACAGATTCCCGATCTCATATTGGTCCGAGAAGCTTACAAAGAACGGGAACCAATTCATGCTCTGAGGACAGAACCCGTCGCCATTGCTGCACGCACTCTCGAATGTCAGAACTGGGAAGGTGGCAGACCGTCGGACTAGAGATCACTCCGAGACGAACAGTCGGGCTCCCTTACCGGTCCAATAATACGGCCCGTCAACAACGCTCCTTTCTCCGCGGGACCAACGCTGTCTTTACGCCCTTGTTAGAGCTGTGCGAGTGGCAGACTTCGATTTCGGCCAAATGCGGCGATGATGGTGAGACGGTAGCTGACGCGGCACCGTGAACACGCTGTTGTACCCTTGTCGCGCGCTTGACCGACCTATTTCCTGTGCTATTGCAGATCGCAAGGCTGAATGGACAGTGCGTAGCGTGTCGGCACAGCGGAATCGTCACGTCTGGTTGTACCGTCATGGGAAGGGCCGGGTTCCATGATTAGTTCTGCGCACAGGCGTTCACAGACCATGCTCGATTCGATGCCGATTACCATCACGCTGCATGTCTGGGGCGCTTCGGAGTTTCCGTACGTCACACCCGGCCGGAGATTGATGGTATGATACTGATCACTGGAAGGTGACTCAACGCATCACCAGGCATGCTGTTGTGCCCGCAAACAAGGTGATCGCTCCGATACCTTCACACGCAGGATCTCAAGCTGGGAGCTCTGCTCACTGAATGGTGCATATCAAGTGACAAGTCTCTCAGGTTGATTGCTCTTGTGGTGGAGCACGCCAACCTCGGTGACAGTCAGATCCCGAGTCTAGCGTATGTAGAAGTGAGGATCATGTTGTGCACGGATTACATAATGCACGCCCCTCCGAGAGCATAGCTTTATTTCTTACACTACTTCTATAGCTAATAACCTTACAACTAGTAGTTACAATAAGGTGGTTAATAGCTTAAATTTATCGCATTAATTATATCTATTAGCTCTAAGCAGCTTATAACTTCTGCCTTAATGTTATGCGTATTAGAGGCTAAGAGGATTTAGCTACCTTAGCACCCTTCCTCCGTAGTAAGGGCACCTTTAACACTATAATTAACACCGGTTTATCTACTACCTTCCTTCTATAGCGCTTAGCTAGCTGTACTATACGAGTAGAGGCTCTAAGGTCGGTATTTAGCTATAAATTAGCCTATAAATTAGCCTTCTTCGTCTCTAGTAATAAAGCCTTCTTAGCCTTCTTCTGCGCCCTATCGGCTATAGCTTATATCCGCTATTTAGCTCTTAATTGTTTATCTACCTTCTTTAATATAGCATTAGCTTCCTTCTTCTACT
>JYJE01004752.1:0-26326 GCA_000983655.1 Zymoseptoria brevis | reverse complement strand
AGCAATAGAATAACTTCTATCTCTTTTACCCCCTTGGCTATTCCTTCCACTTTTTAACACATAGGCAGTCTATAGAGTAACTTCCTATGGGCGGTCTGTAGAGTTCCTATGGACTGCCTGTGGACTTTATAGGACGGGTGGTCCGGGGACTTTATACGTAGAATCTATGTACTTTACGCGCAGAACAGGTAGTCTATAGATTTCACACAGAAAACTAAGAGGAAATCTTCGTAAGGTCCATAGGATGTGGACTTCCTAAGGACTTCTTATGTGCAGTCTACGGGAGGTCCGTAGACTATACACAGACTTCTTATAGGAAGTCCATATCCTATGGACCTCTTGCGGACTGCATATGTATAGTTCGTAAATCTCCTGCAGACTGCACGCGGGATGTCTATATATAGTCCACAGATCTTCCGGCGGCAGTGCACAGGCACTACGCATAGAGCCCATAGATCGCACAAAGACAGCCCGTACATGTTCCGGGAGGATTGCGAAAACCGTAAAAGCAGCTGCACTTAAGCGCTTCGATGTAAGAACCCCTTGCGCCGCTATAGGCTCCTTCCAATCCGTTCCCTCTACATCTTATATCGATGTTAAATTAGGGTCGCAATTTCAATACCAAATTAGTGTGAAAACGATGTTAGTGTTAGTCGGGCTAGATCCTGCAGCCTTCTTCCTCTCGAATATTCGCCGTGGTTTGCGAGCTCACAACGCTTTACTTGTTCCTAGAGATGTCAGACGTGTACTTTCTGCACAACAAGCCTTCAAGTCTCCTTTTTGGTCTGTCACGTTTCATTTAGCAAGTAAGACATTTTGATGGATGAGTAGATTTTTGTTCTGTCTAAGCTCAGGCCGACGCTCTCACTTAACTAGGCAAAGTAGGCAAGTCCCACGGGAATGCGTGGATCGCCGACGACGGTCTCGAGCGCGTAACGTTGGACCGAGGCTTGCCCCGGATGGAGGACGTGAAACTGGTGTGTTAGGCAGTTTTCCCGTATGCCTTAGAGAGGCAACAAGATAGGCCATGCTGCTGCTACTGGCGCCGCCGCCGCTGATGGGTCCGCACGCCCGGCTGAAGCGCAGGAAATGAGAAAGTGAAAGGCCTTATAGAAAACCTAGTGAGAAGCGACTTAAGCTGCGTAGTTAAGAACAGTGCGAAGCGGTGGCATGAGCACGTTGAATGTGTTGTGTTGACATGGCAGGAAATGATGACCGAGAAACAAGGACAATAAGATTGCGCGGGGAAAAGCATATCTCCAAGATCGCGGGGTCCTCCTGCGCATTTCTTTCATATCAAGTTCGACAACCGCACCGTATATTTCAATAATTGAAGGCGTCTGGCGTGTCTGTATGCATGCAAAGGCGAAGTGCGGTGCGGTGCGATCCGGATCGACTCCTTGCTACTCCCACTCCCTCATCGAAATTTTCAGTGTCGCAGAGATTGTGCACTGAGAGGTCAATTCAATGGCTCCACAGTGACTCTCTTAAGATGATTGATTGGTTGACTGACTATCTACCTGTACAGAGGAAAGGTGTTTTCTGCTATTGCCAAGCCTCAGATCACATGATTATCATAGTCACATGACTGGGGCCGGAAGAATGCGACATTCAGGGTCCACGTGAAGCTAGTCGGGTAGTCGGGCCTCCACCGGAAAGCAAAACAGCAATTTGTCAAAAGTCGGCTTTCAAGCTTCGAACTGCAGCTCCGTGGCTATCGATGTTGATTATATAATATTAGAGTGGCGGCAGAGGATCTTTGCTATACGTTCTATTACTCTGCGTCTTCAAAATCCTAATTTCATCGTTGTTGTGAGTGCTTCCCCCGAAGCGTGCCAAAAGTTTCCGTTTTGCTGTCCCTTGCATGTCGGGGCTACTGAGGTACACCAACTTCAAACGGCATATGCAAGGGATGACGGGACATGAAATGACGACTGGTCTACCCGCCTTGCTTGACAATGCATCATTACATGCACCCTTGCACAAATCAGGTCATCCGGAAGTCGCATGCCTTGCTGATATACGTTGCCTACTCAGAAGGGCTGGTAACGGACGATGTTGCCAATCAACTGACTGTCTTACCAAGTGCGTTCTGGACCGACACAGCATGCTACGAACCAAGCTTGGATATCTGGGCAAGATCAATGCATGGAGACCAAGGCACTAGTGCTCTGGCTTGAGCTTGGGACACTCAGGGCCCAAGAACGACACTATCGCCGTCGAGTTCTCTCAGGTTATTTACGCGCCTCCCACCCCATGCCGCAGAGAAGCTATAGTTCTTGATCGTAAATGTCTTGCAATTCGGCGGATTGATTGACCCTCTTCTTTTATGGACGACGTGATTTGTGATGGGAAGGGCTTCCAGCCCATTAAGTCGGCTGAGGCGGTGTATGTCTTGCATGAATGGAGGTGGGTCGAACCTTGGAATCGAATACCGATGACTTCTGGTTAACGATCGCCCTCCTGCATGCTCCTCGCATGAACTGCGGGGAAGGAAATGCGACTGCCCGCTGTCATTTCTTGCCGCACAGCATAATGCATCATGCATCGTGCATGTCGTTAATGCCCAAAATTGCAGTTGGAATGGAACGCTTGGACATATCGTGTCCCACAAAAGTCGGAACAGGTTCACTGCACTCACTTCCTACGTCCAACTCCTCTCCTCACCATTTCCATCGACCCACAGGTACTCGACAGCACGGTGTCTTCTGGCCGAAAGATCGATCGTCCGGCCGACAATTATTCTCTATCGACACCACAGCCCATCCAGCTCGCCCAAACCAATAATGCCACCCGAGCTCGATTTCCTACCTGTCCACCACCCGTCCTCTCAGCCATGCTCTACACTACCACCGTCATCGCCCCTGATGGCCGAAAACCCATTCCTCAACCATGTGGAAGCGGCGTTCCACCTCTCCGAGAACGCAGTCGCTCCGCGACGCGCAAGCAAGTCACAGGCGAAGGCGGAGGTTCGCGTAAGCGAGTATGGTATCGCGGATGATCGGACGCGAATGTCGATAATGACGGCAGGGATGCGAGAACGCGGCCTGCTGTTCGATCACCGTCGTGAGAATACGTTTGCTAGGAGTAGCAACGACGTTGTTGGTGAAGGAGACGGTGGAGATAATAGAGATTGGGGCGCATTGGTCAGTATACGAAGTGTGGACGAGACTTCTTGTGAGATTTTAACGAACGTACAGAGTTGCTTCTCCTCCTCCTCCTCCTCCTCCTCCTCCGGCGACGACGATGGCGAAGACGACGGCGACGCCAGGGACGCCGAGACCAACGCCGACACAGATACGAATGGGCATGATAGCCGCGACTTATCAGACGAGCGGGAATACCTCCATCAGCCTGACTTGTCCGGCGACGACGTGCAAGTGGACCCGCAAATTCGCGACCTCCACCCTCGCTACCGAGACATTAACCTATTACACGACCGTCCTGCACGCCGCATTTCCACCCTATCCACCTCGTTCCCTTCGCGGCATCGGCAAGATCCCACGCCATATCCGAGTGGAGCTACGGTACGCACGCTATCGGACGGGCAGTGTGACGTTCCCTAGGGCATATCTCTAGGATGCCTCCTCCTGTTGAGCAAGAGGGATGGTGTAATGAACTGGGGATCTTTCGTGCTTGAGAAGATAAACTTTGCATCAAAGTGATCGTCATCATTATCGGAGGAGGAGAAGTAACTCTGTTTCGTTGGACGTGGGAAGCGGGAATGGTGGAGAGGTTACCAGGGCATGCATCCAGAAGAGAGGTCACACAGTATGATGCATGATGCATATCATGTTTGGAATGCCATGTGCAAGACGCGGCACATTGCCTATCTACTACGGAGGAACGACATTTTTGCAGCTAAGCTACTACGAATCGTATCCGGCAACTCTATATTGGCTCTCCCTCTACCCGTTGACAAGCTTAGCTCACGGCATTGTGAAGTGGTCCGAACCTTGCTTCTGGTCTTTCGACAATAACGACACTTTCTCAAATCGCAATGCCATCCGAGCAGAGGTGGAGACTGTCAGAAGGATCGGTCTGTGTACGTGGGGTCCGAGGGTCTCTAGGGCTGTTTGCGGTGTCGCTCCGAACGTTCAAAGATCTTGTACTGATATATCAGACCGATCTGTTGTAAGATTGACATACTGCGCTACTTTCCCGGTACAGGGGGTTCCACGTTAGTTCGAGACCAAAGCAAAACTAAGCTCGACGTACACTCCGAACAGCAGTGTACTTTGGACGTGGCATGACTTGAAGCGAATCACTTCGGCAAAGCAATGGCACATGCAAACCTGTGCCAAGCATGGAGAGACTTTTGAGATTTGATATATAGACGATATAGCGAGGTAAGTCTTAGAATGAGCGAATATCCTCCCCCAGCCACTCAAGTCATCTCCCTAACGATGAATCTTGTCCAGCCCGGATCGAGCCCTCACAAGAAAAAACCTAGGCCCTTCAACGTCGCCTGCTAGGAAGATATATTAGTACCATGTTATTTCGGAGCTGAATTATGATTCAAGTCCTTCCGCAGGCTCTTTCGAGCTCTAACCCGTCGGACACGGAGACCCAGATTCAAGGAAGAGACGAATACGTCTCCGACAAGGAAGTCAGAACGAGCAGCAAATATAGAACTGAACGGAGAACAAGAACCCAGAGCCGAGCCCGCTTCGACGCCGTCGGGAAGGGATGAGAAGACTCTCGGCGGTCTAATCAAAAAAAGGAAGTAGCCAGACAGGGGTAGAATCGACAGACCACCATAACTTAGACGAGACCACAAATCGGAAGAAGAGATGGGATCGAATATCGTATTCAGCAAGAAAATGAAGAATCATTCCTCCGCGATCTGTATAATACCGGAAGAACGGTACATCGACGAAGCCGCTAGAACATTTTCCAGCCCGTACATTTCCTTGCTAATACGAGCACAGACGCTTGCTCTCGTCTGGTTAGACCAGGCGATGATTCGCCAACTAGAGCAGCCATTCTGGATGGAGTCTTGCTAGTAACTCGCGGAACTCTGGCAGCGTGTGTCGCTCAATGCTAGCCCAATTCTGCGTTCCCCGTCGGCCGTATATGTCGATGACGTCCATGAACAGTTCCAGCACGCGTTGCTCGGTGTTAGGATGGACTTGAGCCGTCAATTTGACAGGGCAGCCGGTGAAAATGCTGTGGAGCCATTGTGTAAGGTTATACCAGTTGCGGTTCCCTGGTCCTAAGCACTGACGAATCCGAAGATTGGTCGCCGACATCGACTGAGTCATCTGCAGCCACTTTCGAGAAAAGTCTAGAAATGGTGTGATGTTGTGCTTCTCAACGATGATGACGAAAGAGTTCTTCGAGTAGTATATCTCTCGTAGCTCCGTGTTCGTCGGAAAGGCCAACAGCAGTGGCGGCTCCCGGACAGGGTTGGTAATGGCATCGGACTTTAATAGCTCGTGAGCGAATACCAAATGTTGGAGTTCTGTTGGTAGCTCAAAGGTCGAGAAGGTGACTGGCTTTAATGTGTGTATCCCCATCTTTGACGTGGTCGCTGTTCAGTCTCGTGCATCGTTTCTGCCAGGCACTGCATCAATTTATACATCTGGCAACATGTCTTCAGTTTTCTGTTTGCTGTCTTGGTGCTAATGAGATCTGGAAACGCCTCGGAGTAACTGGCGCGGATGATGGAGTTTCCCGAGCTCGCCACATCTAGAACTGCCGACGAATGGTCGGATGAAACACATGTCGTTCTTGTCGATAATTCCGAGGTAAAGGGTGAAGCACAGGTGGGACTCAAGTGAAGAGTGAGAGTGAAACTGAAGTCGGGTGAGAGGATTTTTGATATAGTTCCAGAGAGAGGCATTGATCTCAGACCATGACGCATTCTTTCTGCAGTACAGGAACACGGAAACCTTTTCCTCTGCGTCTCTCAGTCAAAATCTTCGACATCCATGAATCCGAATCCGAACGTCCACCGATATCGAGATCCGTGATCACCAACTACTGAAACCCCTCCAGGGACATGCATAAGTCCGGACGCCTACTCCACTAGCGAGATCGCCTCAATGAGTTGGCGAGAGCCATGTTCCGGGCAAAGGAATGAGAAGGAGCACGTTGCGCAAAGGCCGAGCGGTGGATGAGGATATCGAAATAGTTGGACAATTCTATGCCGAGCACAACACGTCCAGTCTGTTCGTTCACAAGGTGTGGACTCTGCAATTTCCACATCGACGGACGTTCCGATCGCCTGGCTCATGTGCCATGGAACTGTCGAGCCATTGCAGTGCGGGCAGCCAGAGCACATACCGACCGTCAGGCCAATCCTCCAATACAACCCGTTCCTCCCTCAGAATCCGCTGTCTCCCACACTGGCTCAACATTCTCCCAGACCCCTGTCACACCAGTTCCGCATATCTTCGCTTGGCCGCCGGACTCGGCAGTTCCAGCGGACTCGTCTCCATCATCGTCGCAGCCGAGCGCTTCGGCCGCCCGGAGACCAGCAATCCCCGCCCGGACACAAATCGTACACCATGCCCTTGGCCATGGCCTCGAACGCTCATGCTGGGAGTCTCCTGATTGTGGCGCGTTCCCCAAAACTGCCAAGAGGATACACGACTGGAATACTGTGAATCTGGAAAACTCACCCCTTCAGAAGCGGCTTCGTATGAGGAGGCGCCGAATAGTGTCGCCGTCCGCCGTCCGCCATCTCATTCGCCGAGTAGGGGAGGGCGAGATGGATGCTGAACCAATCCCCAAACTCAAACGCAGCAACGGCCTCACTCACCCCATCGGCTTGTCCTCGTCGCGACTGGTAGTAATGTCGAACAGGATGTGGTCTAGGTCGACACTGCCATCTGCGAGATGTCATTCATCCGGAGCGAGGAGCAGGCGCCGTTGGTGCTGTCAGTGTGGCTGTAGAGTGAAGTGTTCCTGTTCAGCATCTTAGGCCGTGCGACAAATGTTGGCGTTGGTGAATCTCCCACCGCCAAGACACATGCACGACGAGGCGGACATGTAGTACCGGTGCGCGTTGATCGTGCCCGGCGCAATGCAGAGGTCGAGTATCCCGTCCCGCGGACCAAAGTCTCCCCTCCATTACTCTACGCCGCCTCGAGCAAGCCCTTAGCACAACAGAACATTCAAGCAAAAGGAGCTATACATGGCAGAGGAAGATCCGGCCATTCTTGCCCTTGTATCTCACACAATTGCGTCGCTGCTGGTCCACGTTGTGAGTTGCAGTGGAGAATTTGGCCATCGTATTGCTCCAGTAGTGCCGTCGTCCCGAGATTTGGCAGCAGTAGTAAGATGAAAAGGCCGCGAATATTTCGTCCATAGGCGAGGCTTTGGTCGTGTACTTGTAACAATCGAAATGCGTAGCGTTAGGAGGACGACGGGCGTCCAGGTCGAATGAGATGGCTCTCAACTCCCAGCCTAAGTCGTCGAGTATGAGGTTGTACTCTACCTTCAGCTTGAGAGCACCCATCCGACCGCGTCCTGCTCGAGGTATAAGTCGGACTTCCAGCTGCTGAACGAGTCTTGGCTTCGGTCGTGAACGGCAGTCCCTCTGGTCGCCATTCGGGTGATCGACATTCGGAAGCCACGGTGGCAATGATGGCAGCTGCGGCAAAGATAGCACGTCTTGTCGTGTGGCAGATCTTGTTCGTGCGGTGATGTAGCTAGTTCTGGAACCGGCAGCAACACCGAGCCTCTCAGAGGCGCCAATCGGTTCGCGCCGCCGTTGAGGACCAAAGATGGGTCGTATGGGCCGAGAACAGCTTTTTCGTGCGGCATCATCGTGACTCCATGTCCGCCCGCTCTCGCGTTGCCTTCCTCATAGGACCCTTATGCCTCGAGTCTTTGCTTGCTGAATGACTCTGAGCTCCGGCTGAGCTTCCGTTCTTCTCGGCCAATGCGGCGTCTAGTCCACAGGACAGGGAAGATTCTCCAGCATACTTGCGCGTTTCCAGGTAACGACGGCTGGCGCGGAGACGCATCGTTGGGCATATCTGGAAAGTAAAGACTGCCGCAGTCGTGGGGCATCACCATCCTTCTTGTCTCCGGATCTTTCGCATTCTTCCGAGTCGGAGATCTCGTTTTCGAAGCTGGGGCGGCGACACATGTTCATGCATTCATCGAAGCGGATTTGGGCAGCATAGCCTTTTTCATCGTGGACAGGTACATGACGAGTTAGTTTGCATTTGCCGTGAGACATAACCAAGCAGTCCGAGGATGCCGGTTCTTATAGCATTAGTGAACAGACCCCAGAATGATGTACGGCCGCGCTGCCCTGGCGGACATGATTCTTTTCTCTCGTCTGGCGAGCATTTAGATATGCGACTGTCTCTATCGTCGTCGTCATTCTCGGTGACGGCTTCTGCTGGAGCGGCCAGGGGTCGTTGGAGGTAATCTCGGCGCCAGTAGGAGAGGAGTATCTCCTCACCCGCTGCACCTTTTGGTGTCGGGAAGGTATATCTCGGCCAACTTCTCGCGCAAGTCAGCCTCCTTTGGACAACCTCCTGTGCGGGTGGTGGAGAGGCGGAGTGATGACGCAGGTTTGGTGGGTGCTGGGGTTGGGTGGTGAAGAGGTCGAGGTGGTGACGGGGTTTGATGGGTACCGGAAGAGATTCGGTGGCTGGAGGGTCCATACTGGGAAGGAAGCTTGCTCTTCCGAGGATTTGTCGATGTTCGTGATGAGCGCCTTGTTTTCTCTGTGACCTTTGGAGCTTTTATAAAGACCCCCGAGAAGGCTTTGTCGTCGGTCTCCGATGATCGAGTACGAGGGACTCGAGTCGGAGAAATTGCTTGTTCTTCTGCTGCGGAGGATTTGTTGCTGTCTTGGGAATCTTGGACTTTTGGAGCGTTTGCGAAGGCCTTTGAGAAGAGGCTGTCGTTGGAAGTCTAATCATCGAGCCGTTCGATCTCCTTGCCTAACTTATCGTTGTCGTCGGACAGCGGCTCGATAATATCGGGTAAGGGCGGATGTCGATGATTCCATATGGTGGCCCTTCGCCGAGCGATATGGCTTCTAACACTTCGCCTGCATCACCTAGACTGCTCTTCTGCTACCTTCATTCGAACACCCAGACCAAGGCCAGCATCCTCAGAGCTGTCGTCCTCATCCTCATGCTCGTTACTTACTCTAGATCGTGTCCCATAAAGAAATTCATGGTACATGAGCTATCATCGCTACAGGAGGCTGGAGTCGAAGAACGGATCTCTTCGGCATCGCTCGATGTTTCTCGATGTGCGAATGATCGCATCTGAACTAAATCCGGCTGCAAAGTCCGCAATCCCGTCTCTTGCCGCACTTGTCTAGACAAAGGATACGATTAAACAGCTCAAGGAGCACAGCAGAACCACAAGTAGGCAGGGCCCATGATACTATTCGACAGCCGCCGCACCTGCATCAGCATCGCCCCGTGTGTTGGGGATATTCCGACGGTCAGCATCTTCTCCGTAGTCCTTCAGTGATAGCAGCTTTTCCTCCATGCATGCCTATGTACCGCTATCCTCTCTTAACTTAATGAGGCCTTGCAGCTGATCGTGGTCGCCGCGGAAACGACGGCCTCGGAGGTGATCTGCAGTAGGAGGAGGAAGAGGGCAATGCTTAGGGTAATGTGGTTCGGAGGACCAGAAGAGGCGTGTCGGAGAGTGTCCGACTGGAAAGACGACGTATAGACTGGTCGGCGTCGAGAGATTTGTGTTGGAGGTGATGTGAGTTAGCGTGTCCAGCACTGGCGCGCTCTTATCGTGCCTTATCTTTATGATCGTCTTGGCCTTGCTCTAGACCGCTCGAAGTCTTTGTCCTTCGAAATCCAGAGCCCTTGCTATTCCGGCTTCTCTCACGTCAATTTCTTGGGGAGCAAGCGAGAGTGGACAAAAGTGCTGCGCGGCGCAGGTCGGGCATGATGGAAGGTCTGGGAGGCAAGTTTGGGTCATCGTGGATGCAGCGGCAACTATGATCAAATGCGGTTCATAGCGAGGTGCCCGTAGGCGCGGGCGATGCTGGGTGGGACAGGTCTTGACACGGCAGGGCCTCCCTATCGGCTATGTCAGTATCCCAAGCTTGTTGCTCGCAGGATCTGCCTTTGTTCCGCTCTGTATAAGATGAAGGTGGAGGGATCGCAGATACTCGTCGCCTACGAGGGAGGAACAACTGCTTCCTTAAGCAAGTGTTGAATGAAACATGTTTTCGTTGGCTTTGCCCGGCCTAGCACTAATTTTGTCGATCGCTTAATCGCCTCCTTCGTTTGTTTCCCCATTCTGTCGATTCTCACGTTGACGGTCGGAGGAAAGTCATCCTTGACGACCGGCGGCGAAGATATTTGTTTCGACTCCGCTCCTGCGTTTCAGCCCCGGCAGCACTCCGTCTTGTCATCTTGCTCCACATTTCCTTGTTGCCATTTCCGTTGCACAGAACCACCTTGGCCTTGTGCGCTTGGTCTTTTGGAGTTCGTGTGAGAGAGATTGGTAAGCAGTTCCGGTGCAGGTCGTTTGCTCTGCTCCGTGTTTAGTGGCCAGGCGGTGCGCCATAAGTTGGCTTGGGTGATTGCATGGCGTCTTCGTATGACTTCTTCGTGGATGACGGGGTGAGACGCCCAGTGATCTGTCAAGTGCTGTCCTGTGAACTTGAGGTTCCTGATCAGCTAATCAAAGCTCGACGCCGAAAGCTGAAGTCCGTGTAATAGAAGAAGGTCTGCGGGGTTGCAAGCAGAATGATCAGCACGTACGCCCTCGCCTCCTTGCACCTTCGCCATAATGCAATCATGCTCCGCCTCTCCCTTCGATCGAGGCATGCAAAATTGCTCCCTTTCAAACTTCACCGCCGTGCCAGCTGCGTCAACGTCCCATCTCGGTGGCAGCAAAGACCACTCCGCCCCGTCCTCATACTCCTTCCCGTCTTGCCCGCGCTCCCTTTCCTCCGCATCGACCATACTCCCGCTCGAGCGTCACAGCCGACCACCATTCCTCCCATTGCTCTGGGACAGCTAGTAACTATCACGGGAGAGCCGGCGAAGGAAAGTAATACGATCCAGCATGACCATCTTTTCCAAAGTCATCCTTGGCCGTGCTTTCACACCGCACTGTCGAGTCGCGTCGAGCTCTCGTTCCCGGCCGCCGCCGCTGCCATAGGTGTACGGCTTCGTTTTAATCGGAGGCTGTTTGGTCCTTTTCCCGGCACTCCGCCTTTTCGACGTCAGCTTCCGTACACCGCCCGCGCCCCAAGGCGGACATTTGTCATATCTGTCCAGTTCGGCTCCGTGTCTTGAAAGCCAAGGTGTTTCCTTGGACCGAATCTGTGTCAACTCCGCGAGCTATCGTTGCCAGGTTTCGTTGAAGATGTGATGTATTTCGCTATACAGATCGGACGTACTTCGCACCTCGCAGGTGAGACCGAAATGTTGCACGTCAAAGACGCTGCTGCTGCGGATATGAGCGTATGCCACGCTCTCGGCAACCATGTCTGTAGATCGTGGTACTCCTGTGTATGGCAATAACCGGCTGATGTTGCAACTACTACGACCAGCGCTCCAGATCAATGTCCCTCTTCTGCAACCGCACCACACTCGGCCACTTCTTTTCGCGGTAGTCCTTCGTCTTTCTTCGCTATCGCCGAGCCATCAATGGGTTCGGGGAGATCGAGGTCAATGCGAAGGGTCCGTCGGCTGTTGGCGTAGCTTGCCTAGGACTCGAGACGGTGGTTGGAATCCGATGTTGGCCGTGCTGGGCTTGCGCGAACCATGCTCATCGGCTCAGCGGAGGACAATGTCAAAGAACATGCCTCGATTCTCTTCATTCTTTACGACGGGACCTCCTTGAGGCGGCGACCAAACCGCTCCGGTTGAAACTGATGTGCATGGCCTTCCTGCCGCCGGGGTCGAATCCGCCGTCTACCGACAGAATATCGACATTTCAAGCGGCATTGTCTGTCCGGTGCACCGCAGTACGAGCAGCAGCCGGCACAGTGAAACGCATCATGCGCGGTGCTCGCAATCGCTGTTCATAACAGGGATGGAGGCAGGACCTTTCGACTGGCCGACTGCAGGCAACTGACCGAAGTCCGCCCTCGAAGCTCTGGTCTCTCCACCTATCCCTGCAGCGACCCACGATCCACAGCCTGTAGAAGAACCAATCTTGGAAGAGCACAGACTGATGAATCGGAGAGGGCGTGACGAGAAAGACAAGGACGTTTCGGAGAGCCAACATGTGTAAGAGATCGAGAGGGCAGTATAGATAACAATTGTGCCTGGTACTGACACAGTTGCCTTGCTCTGGAGATGGTGCGGACAGGCTCGTCACTGCTGTCGCTCAGCAAGACCGCCAGCGAAGGTAAAGTACCGGTGAGTGGGTCGATGTTGTCTTGTGGCCAACTCAAGTCGTTACCGTCGGTTGCCGGTCGTCGAGGATGTTGCGGTGGTCCTGCAACCTTGTTCAAGGGTGGTTGTTGATGGGATTGGTTCACAGCAAGATTGGCCGGACTGTGCAGGACTTCTTCACGACCAACTCCGGTACATCACTTCATCACCACTACGCACGCTGCAGAGGATCGTCGTCTCTTCCCTTGCCGTGGAGTCTTTTGGCCTTCGCTTCGACTTCGACTTCATCCCGATCAGCCTCGATTCTTCAGCTGAGCCATCATCCATCACTTCAGTCTCCACCCATCGTGACGCAATGTCCCTGGGAAAGCTCCTCAACCGCGGTTCCGCCGTCGTGGTCACGCTAGAGGCAGCTGGAAACAACGCGCCCGCTCAGCATGAATCAACCAAGGCTCTGCTTTTACCTTCGCCCTGGTGATGGTCCTGATCGGCATCGTCATCGGCATCGGCATCAGCGACCCGGTCGTGCGCAAAGGTCGGGAGTATACCATTGTAGCGTGGCAGATGTCAAGAATGTCAATCTCGTCATCAAGTCTTCCCATCGTGTCGATGTGTTTGATGATCCGGCGAAGGCTTTCGTCAATTGGAACTTCGTGGTCGATGCCTCAGACGCGAAGCAGTGGTTCAAGGAATAGCTGAGATGATCCTTGACGCAGGAGAATACTTGGAGAACGCGAGGGGGCGTTGTCAAAGTCGTGTAGGCCCGCCAAGAATTGGTCCCAGGATGATGGGGTCGCCGATGGTCTGGAGGGAACTTGGCGCAGTCAGAACGCTGGGCTTGACAGTGGTGAGGAAATGGTAGGTGTCTGATTGATGAGGAATGTGGCTTCCGTAAAAGTCGACCTTGAACGGACACATATCCTCAACACGGCGCATTAAATAGTCGCTCGGTATGACGTGCGTACCTCAATGTGCTGGTGCTCATACCGGAGAAAACGGAAGGGCCGAGCGCTCACAAGAGCTGATCGAAGCGTTAGTTCTTGCGAGAGTGCGCCATGCGCAGAAACAGGACTCAGCGTCTGGAAGTCGCCGGACGAGTTCCGGCGGCGCTGGTGGGGTGGCCGTGTGATGGCCTGTGAGCCGCCCTTCGTGAGGCTGCGACGGTGGTGGAGGTAGAGACTCTCCGAGCAACCAGTGCGGCGTATTCGCGTTGGGAGATGAAGTCGTCTGGGCCCAATGCGGCGAGCGAGGAGCGGAGGAAGCTCATATCCTCGCCATTCCGCGCACTCGACCTCGAAAGTGTGCTGCAGCCGTGGACAAGAGGTCTGTGTCAGAGCATTCCGCCGTCGAAGGCATTGCTAGACGGCACCGCGCTTCCTGCCGTACCTTGGTAAGCTACTTCTCCCGTTCAGTTCTGATGCCTTGCCGAACATACATTAGGATTACCGCCATGCATGCCCTTCGCGAGATGACCCGCAAAGCCGTCGCGATTGCGCCACATGTTCCAGACCTCGAACATCGAGCGGTTAGCACCCAGACGGTACATCCATTGCACTCGCCAAGTACTTCCTCTCCGCGGTTATGAGGGGCAGTACTGAACATATGAAAGTACAGGGAACCAAATGCAAAGGAAGACAAGAACGACGAGTAGCTGGATTATATTGTCTTCAGCGCTGTTCTGATGTGGAATAGGTTTGTAGACGCACGAAAAGACGTGTTGACAAAGGTAGGATGGGACAGCAAAAGCGAACTGTGCCCTCAGTGACGGATACACGTTTTGTTCGCACTCTCCATTCATCAAAACGATGCCAATAATCTCCATGCTCCTGAAGTCCGAAAGATCGCAATTCTCAGTGCGGCGCCGGTCAGGGCGTGTGAACCGTGAAGTATGTTGACGCTAAATTGGTGCTTTCGAACGGGAGCGAGGACCAACCACTGACGTATGGTGTTGCTTCTAATGCTCATAGTGGTGCTTGCAGTCGCTGCGTCTTGGTCGATGGAGATGCTGTCGATGGAGTGGCCTTTAAGCCTACGGCGATACCCAGCCAGATGCGATCGAAGCCCTCGGACACGTACGTTCGACTGCCTGTCGCTCGTCGCACTGATTGAGCATATCAGTCGCACGTTCCCTGATGATACTCAAAGCTTCAACCGGGTTGTCCAGTGCGCTTTGCAACCCTTCGCAAAGTAGAGAAACAGCATCAACGACCAGCCTTGTTAAGCTGCTCGCGTATATTCTCCAACTTTTGTCAAAAGGCAGCATCCGACTCCTTCTGTTTAACAGCATCCGACTCCAGTTGACGTTGGAGTGTGGTGATGATGGCTGAAATCGAATTCGCGAGCATGCACGCAAGTGCGAGTTCGTCGTGAGTGGAATCCAGCACCTTCTGTCGCAGAACGTTGGGTTTCCGAAAGTCGTCCTTGGGTTTGTCCGGCTCGTTGTCTGGCTCTCTGCGCTGTTCCTCGAGAACCCTGCTCTCCTCCCTGGGATTCATAAGCTCTTTCTGGTGATGGTTGTTCTGCTGCCCTACAGACTCGGACCTTCCCTTCACACCCCTATGCATAGTCAAAGGCTCTGCCTCTTGGAGGTTGTAGTCCGCGCCGTCGAGCAGGTCGTCGAAAAGCATTCTCGTATCCGAAACCTCTGCCTCGGGGAGGTTGTAGTCCATGCCGGCCAAGAGTTCGTCGAAAGGACTGTCGCGATCGCCATCCCGGATGCTGATCGATCGAGGCGGCTGGGGTGTGAAACTGCGAGAGCGTGTGTTAGTAACTACAAGTGATCAAAGCGACGGGAGGTTCCACTTGCAGGTTCGCCGCCATGTCGTCTGCCACTCTTGCACTGCTTGTTGGTCTGTTTGTGAATGCGCGGTCAAGGACAAGAATGAGAGGGAGAGAGAGAGAGAGAGAGAGAGAGAGGAAGAGAGAAGGAAATCCGAAGAAGTTTCGTACTGTCCTCCTCTTGGCGCTGATTAGTCCATGTGTCGCGACCGTGTGATCGCGACCATCTTCGAGGAAGGCGCACGGTACGATCGATTGGGCAGGAGCGCCGAGCAGAGCTGTCCCGCTGATGAGGATGTGGATGTGGTGCGTGAAGTCCGTCTCAGCTGACGTGTTGGTATGAGATTGAATGCCTGAGGCACAACTGGAATACGTCTGCCGAAAAGTTGAAGAAAGATTCCCGTCTGGCTGGGCCGTTCCATTCCTTGAACAGCACCACAACAAGTCCACCGACGTCGACCTTGGATCCACCTCACCCTCTCCTCCTGTCATCACGCCTTGCTGGCCCTCATACATCGCTTCTGGACTTGGCTGTGAACCATACTGGGCGTCGTCGCCGGCATGAAGTCTCTCACCATCGCGTTGCTGCCAGGCTGTATCACCACCTTCTCTCGGAACTGGAACAGACTGATGGACATCCTCTTGCTGTCTCCGTGTGTCCGCAGAAGGTGAGGTGGAATTTGAAGTGGTGGCTTTCTTTAGAATAGTTCTACCGCCACGCGAGTCATGACCGCTGACATGATCTTGCAGCACACAGGTGCTTTGACTCCGGCCACCGCAGCATCACGACCACCGCCGACGATCTCATCCAGCTACGACACCCTCCACGTTCTCTCGATCATCAGCATACCTCGGTCATCAGCATATCTCAAACATGCACCATCTCATACGACACTCCGCACCTCCTCTGACCCGCGAATACCCGATGAATGACCATTAGCGCGCATTGAGATGGGCTCCGGCAGCGCCTTGGGATGCGTACAGCACTCGGGAACGTGAAGATCCCTTCGATGAGTCGAGGAGTCGGAAAATTACACGCTAGGAGTGGGAGAAGCCGATGGAAGCAAAGACCGAGAGTCTCGGAGGGATTGCAGACGGGACATTGGCATGAGCAGAGTGAAGGTGAGAGAGCCTGAGAGTGGGTCTGGAGTTGTGGCAGAGATGAATAGGTGACATGTCAAACTGGAGACATCTAGGTAACAACAGCCATGAGGACGGTGCAACTTGTTCAGTGCGCCAGCTATAATTCTTTGGGATTCAGTTTGTGAATGCTCATGTACGGCAACATCTCCAGACGGCCTGCATCATGTCCCGCCCGCCCGCACCACAGATCGTTGTGTCAAATTCCAGAGTTCGACAATCTCACCGTCCCGTAAGACATCGATCTTTCCATACCGTCGCCCTCCTGCAGCAGTGGCTCGAGGGCCGCTAGCGACACAAAGGCCTGGCCCAGCATCTTTTGTTACATGCTACCGCGTTCTCACACCTGATCATTTCCTTGTGCCAGCCAACCCCAGTGGCATGGCGCAATGCTGATCTCGCACGTCACCAACTCAGGTTCTTCGCATCGTTCTGTACGCCCTTTTCGTGCGCCGTTCCAAACATCCGCGTCTCCCAACCGAACACTCGCGTCAAATCTCTTCCTCGAATGGGCTGGTAGGAAACAGTTGTGAGCCTGCAACGAGTGCTGCCAGTCAGACTGCGACGCCTGCGTACTCTCGATAGCTGTGTGGGCTTGTCTTCAGGGACTGTCGCCGTCTGCGGATCGTGAGGCAATCACCAGTCGGGTGGAGACGCGGCTGGCAGAAGGGCTGGAATGGAGGTCCTCCTCGAAGGATTCGGGTGACCTGAACACAGGGTAAGCAAGATCATCCTGCTCATTGAGTCCGAAGCTGTTGGCCAGTCCTTTTGCCGACGTCGAGGTGCCTCCGGCTGTGATCTCTGTTGACGTCTGCCGCGAGGTACTGGAGTGTCGGAATGTCGCCGGCCTTGCTGCCGAGATGGGGAATGGGATCGAAGCCAATCGGCCGTTGCTGGCAGGCTGTGCTGTCTGGGTGGACTGACTCTTTCGTCTTCATCATATGCAGGACCGGCGGAGTCGCAGGGCTGTATTGATCATGCGGAGCATTTTGCACGTGACGTGACGCAATTTTTGACTTGACTCGCAGTGACATCTTGACATCTTGACATCTCGACATCCTGACATCTCGACATCGACCCATCGAATCGACAGAGCTGGCCGCACGAATCTCACCTTCACGTTGATCAACTATTATTGTTCGAGGCCTTCACACACCGCGAGAGGTCTGCCGCGAAAGTGGCTGTCTTCCTCGTAGCCAAGCCACTCAAGCGCCGAAGCAACAACGACCAGACGATGATGATGGCTTGCACAATCTCGAGCATGCTCGTCTGAATGGCTCGATGAATGATTCGCATCCAAGATTGGGATCCACAGTGTCACTAGGGAGATCGGATTCAGATGGGACGGAGAAGCAAGGAAATTGAAGGAACACTGACTTCCAGAAGACCACACCCATGGGACACCACAACAGCGCAAGTCTAGAAAGTCTGCTGGTGATCATCCACCCTCCTCTCGGGAAGTGGCATGGCTCCAGCGTCTAAGCCGCCTCAAACTGCGGCTTCTCCCTCCCGTCCGTGAACCGGTCTCATTGTGCAAACGACGCTCGCCCGCGGATCTATATGCGAACTATGCATGCACCACTTACCCGGGGAATGGCGAGTGCAACCAGTTCATGCAGGCGAGATGGTGGTAGCTCTCGGTGACAGCCATCTCCGCATCAGCCTGGCATGTCCTTCCATCACTTTGACTCCGACTTTCCCGTTGCTCGCAAAAGTCGTTGATTGGCCTAGCAGCTTTACGGATCATGAACATCCACCCGCTATCGCAATCCTGCAAACGCTGGAGTAGCAGATTGAGACCAAGCTCCCGGCAGCCTGGCTGCGCCCTGTGCGCCCACCCTCCCGGCACGCTACAAGGACAGCCGTATGCAAACAACTTCGCGCGCTCGCGTCCGTGAAGAACATTGGCAATCGACATCGAATGCGAATACATCCGCATTCCCAATATTTGCTTCAGCGTCTGCGAATCGACCCGCGGCACGAAACCATGTGAACGTCTGTACTCCAAGGCTGCGTCGATGGTCTACCTTGAGTTGACGAGCTCCACATGCGGGATTCCATTAACACGATGATCCAATGCCGACGGTGTGGAAGACACTCTACGCTTCATCTTTCCTTTTCTGTCGTCATTTCTCTCCACACCCGCTCATGACTGTGTTTCGTACTGTGTCGATGGCAACAAGATCCGTATCGGCTGCAGCCTCCCGCACGTTCATTCTGTCATGCAGCTTTTGGAGGCGCCGTCGTGTCTCTGCTATGGAAACATCCCTGTATTCTTCGAGGAAGCAGTGGCAGAAGCAATGCTGCTGAGCACTGAGGAAGCAGTCTCAGAAGCAATGCTGCTGAGCACTGCTGGCCTGTCCAATCGTTCGATTGCTCAGTGTTCAAGTGTCCAATATTTAGTCATTGCATCTTCCTCATTCTTGCGTCTTTCTACCTTCAGGCTTCTTCACTGCGGATTTGTACCGCATACCTGTCTTTTCAGCAAAGTGCTTTCATCGACAACTGGATTATCGGCTATTCTCATTCATTTGTAATTTCATCAATCTTCCCGTCTGTCCCATCTCGCTCGACTTCGATTAACCCTGCTCGTGGGCAGCGCCACGCCTTGGATCATACCGATCAGATCGGTTCGATTACGACAACCGACCAATTCCTGGACTTTCGCGAAAAACCTCAAGGACCCAACTACATCGATATACGCCATTACCGATCAATACCATTCGTTTCTCCCTACCGCCGCTTTCCTTCATGGCACCCCTCGAGGTTCACCTCTACTATGGCGGCGAGTTGGGCGTTTCGGGTTCTTTAAGCAACACCAAAGCTCTCGCCTGCCCCGTCGCTGTATACTCCAGAGGCAGTTTTGTTTCCTGTCAAGGTGCGCTTGGTCTCACCCGGACCATTCGCATTACTCACCTGCTCGAAGATCTGCACTTCCACAAGTCTCAGATGGATGGAGGTTCGAACAAAATCGCTAATGCGTGCATTGCCCGCGTTGCCATGTTGATTGTTGAGAACACCTTCTGCTCCAAGCACGATCCACACAAGCACAAGGTCGATTTTGACAGGCGGTTCGAGAGCGTCTTCGATAAAGCCTTGAAGTGTCCGATCTTCCTCGATGCCACTGGCGACCAAGATTATGCCTTCAAGCGCGTTTTTACGCAGATGCTACACACAATCAACCCTCGAACTCCTCACAAATCCAAACGTTCTCGCGAGGAAGAAGACAACGACACTCTCCAGCCACCAGCACCAAAGCGGGTTCGTCCCCTCCACGACGATTCTGTCCTGCAGTGGAGCGACACAATCTGTCAATATACTTGGCCACCATCACATTCCGATATCGCAGGCGAAGCGAATGACGGTGATTCGAGCCTCTTCACGAAGATTACGTCGCCTGTGGACAACAACACGGATTTTCCCTGGCTCTCCCGCGACGACCCTTTGTTTTCTTCTATCACTCTTCAGCAAACAGAGGGCATCATGGCTGGACTCTCTCCCTACCATTCCGACGCTCCACCTCCATCTCCATCGGCGGAGAAGTTGACTCGCAACAACAACAACATCAACAACACCATCACCTACAACGAGCACTTCGAGGCAAGGAACAGTGCCAGCTGTTCGTGGCAAGCATCGCAGTCACTGCAGCCATCTCATTCATTGCCTTCACCACAGTCGTCGCAGTCGTCGCAGATATCTCCTTCCGAGGACTTCGATCAGTGGATCAACGAACTTTTCGAATGATTGAGTCGAGGACAGTATGGGAGGAGGACAAGGGGAAGTCTGGTGCCAACAATGCGATGGAAGATGGAGTGTGTCGGATGATCGCTCGGGATGTAGGATAGTGAAGATGGAGGAGGCGATGTATGATCATCAGTGCATGTTCGGCGTGATCGCTCAGGATGTAGGACAGTGGAGATGGAGGAGGCGATGTATAATCATCAGTGCATGTTCGGTGTGATCGCTCAGGATGTAGGATAGTGAAGATGGAGGAGGCGATGTATAATCAGGCTGGAGTGAAGTTCATAGTGGTGCCACTCCACTACAAGGAGGATGTAAATTAATAAAGACTGTTTGGCATCTCCCCGAACACACATTGCGGTCTTCTCCTCCGGCACTCCACCACTCTCCACTCAATCGTGACTCCAACATCATCGCTTCGGGTTTTTGGCTGCGGCGATCCACCACATTGAGAATCTCCTCTTACAGGGTCTCAGCAATCTTACCCACTTGCATGAGGTTTTGGCTGGGACATCTTTCGATGAACAATCCTACCAACACATATTCCGCATGCTACAGGTGGATTGGTGACTTTAAATTGTTCGCCGCACCAAACAAAGCAAGACAGCCCGCTTCACCGCCCACTCCGAACTGACATCGCTTCGGAGAGACATCAATGCAAACTCTGGGCTCAATCCTCCGCCACATCAAGGTCCATTCTGCGGCACTTCCATGCGGAAGTGTCAGGGCCACGGCTTCAAACTCTGCCTTTCAAAGCAGCTAGGTCATCAAGAGGCCGGCTCAATTCTGCTCGGAAGATCACGCACCGCATACGCAAAGCGTTGTTCCTAGAAGGGTGTCCATCCTACGTTGGCCGAACTTACCGAGCTACAAAATTATACCGCCGCAAAGCCTCTGCGGCGGCCAGCGAAGTCTGGAAGTGCGAGCGATGCAGCATGCCATCTTGCCGCCGTTCGAGGTTCAGCGCAAGGCTTTGCAACGCCGACAATTCTCGTGCGACGCTTTTTGCTGCGCCTCTCATCCAAAAAAAGAAAGAAAGGAAAAACACATGAACGCTCTCAGCGTGAGGAAAGGAAAGGAAACAGGCTTGGACATCGCGGAGACCTGCATGTTATTACGGAGCATGTTGCAAAAACATTCATCGCGCGATTTCCCACGCCTGTTCCAAAGGCGGGCATGCCTCATCTTCGCTCGCGTCTGTCTTCACCTCGTCCTCGCCTAAAGAATGACGATTGTCTGGAAACGAGAAGTGGTTAGTGATGTTTGCGACTGCAAAGTCACCAAATCCACCGTCGGGCGTGATTCCGATCATGTATCGTCATTTGTCTCGCTATCATCCGTCGCCGACTTGCCCTGACCAAGTTCTCCTCTTCTGAGGCCGTGTTCCGAGCGATGCGGCTTTCATGCAAAGAGGTGATTTGAACTGCAGTGATTCATCGCCACTCGAGGTTTTCGCAAACCCAAGACGCATGCAACTGGCCTTTGTCCATGATTCTTGCTGCGCCTGCAAGCATTGCGTCGACTTGGTCGACGCAATCATTGCAATTCTATAGCAAACAACTCAGTGTCTGGCCGTGTGCAAAGCTACTACAACTCCATCCTCCCAAGTTCTTCCATGCACAAACCAGGTGTTGACCAAAGTCGTGCTCCATCCTCAAACCCTTTCGGCCTTCGATTTGTAGTCATCTTCCCAACTCAACCTGACGTCCTCTCCGTCTTCTCTGGGAACCATTTGATATCGACGATTCTCCGCCACCTCGTCTACCCCCGGACCGCCCAGATCGAGGCCGGCAAAGAGGAGGGCCTTTTCGATTCGTCTCTTTGGATCGACCAGACCATGTGAAGACGGGCCGGATCCTTCCCAGTGCCAGCTTGCTGCACCGGTGTTCGGGTCAGTCCAGACGAGGTGATGGAGTCGTCTGGAAACGCGGGCGAGCTTTTGGGAATACGGTGTGCTCGAAAATGGAATCCGCACTATGCTGGAAGATCTTATCCTTGAGAAGATGGTCGTGCTGGATTTTATTGGCGAATATCCGAGGAACTGGTTGGAGCTGGACTGATCCTTCTTGAGGTCGAGAGTACGCGTCCTCTTCCATTCTTTTGCGGAGCTTCGAATGGTTTGCACGTTGAGGTGTTTCTCCCTGATAACCACGTCCAAATCGTGCATCGAGGGCAGACCCGTCGCCGCGGTCAGCGTGCGGCTTCGTTGATCGAGTGGACCGGTAGCAGAAATTTGGTCCTTCAAGCTCTCCAGCTGGGCTCTCAGACCGAGGATCTTCTCCCTGCGCTCTCGCATTGCAGGCTGCAGAGCATATGAGAGGAGTGACAAAAACGTAAGGACACCGTACTCCTCCCGTGCAAGCGCAATGTGGATCTTTTCCGAGTCTGAGAGCAAGGCAATGTGCGACGGTGCTCTCCAGGAAAATACTGGCAATATGGGGTCGAATCGGCGTTCAGCGGCTTTGACTGTGATTGCACGAATTTCCTTGTTGACTGTATCCATCTGCGCTTCCGAGAGGCCCTGCAGGCTAGCCATGGCGTCCAGATAAAACTCCAAGGTCTCAAGCTCTAACGGCAGGTGATTGAGAACGTCGTCCACTAGCTTGCCCAGATTCTTCATCCTTGTGGGATTCGCCGATTGCAGCGTCCTGCAGGCAGAGCGTCCATGCGGATGCGGCAAGAGAGCATCCGCAACGCTTGCGAATTGGTGTTTTATCCAAGCCGAGTCCTTCATATCCATACCTCGTTGGCTGCACCTCTCCACTCTCTCCACCCAATCGGCGTTCTCTGCCAGGTCTTCAGCCCACGACTGCCTCTTTCCCTTACGTTTCTCCTCTCTCTTTTGGTAGGAAGCGCCGAGCTCCCGCAGCTCGAAAAGCTGATGCTGCACCGTTCCCGGCTCGTTTGCGCCGTCCTGTTGCCACCAATTTGACATGCCAAGAGGCGGTTCATTGATCCATTCCATCCATCTTGCAGGGAGGTTGAAGCCTATCTTGGCCAAAGCTTTGAAGTCACTAGGCCGGATCGTTGGGACAAGATCTTGCTCGTACTCGAAGTGCACCACCTGGTGCTGTCCCGGGCAGAGTGCCACCGTCCAGGCCATGACCACGAGGCAGATTGCAGCACAAGGGACTGCGACACGAAGTATAGTCCATTTCAGTGCGCCCGACCTCGTTGACGACCGCCTTGAGGGAAGCCGATCGAAATACTCGTTGTCGCGCACCAGCAATTCCACTTCAGCGCGCAAAGAGCGGAAGCGATGTGTTGCTATATCGGAGGCGGAGGAGGTGCCCGAGTCGGAGGAAGGAGAGTACACCGACGACGTGTCGCTGTGGGATGATGTCCTCTCCCATGCCGAGTCTGACCCGGAGGAGGACGAGCGCGAATGGTCGGCGGTCATGGCGCGTTGTGCCTCTGGCTGTTCATCGGGAGGAGTGGGAAGACCAAGTCCGTAGGCCATGTCGAAGCTACGCTAGCAATGGTTGAATCAGTCTGCTTCTGATAGGATAAACCGCAAGCGGCCTGCCCTGCAACAAAGGAGAATGAACAATAGCGGAGGGATGATACCTAGCTCGAGGGCCGTGGTCGTAAGACTTAGCTCGGACTGCAGGTCATTGTGACCGAGAACAGTAGTCGGTGCAGTGGGAGTGTTGTCATGGACAGAGTACTCGGATGATGTATGTTCTTCATGCAAACATTCATGACCGATGGCTTCGTTGAAGAATGGACACGCAGGTCAAAGCTGATCGAATTCCAGATCCTTTGACAGGGATCGACAGCTTGGCATTTCGATTTTCCGGGGAAGCCTTGTGGAGAGGGGAAGGGTTCGACGATCGTGTCCTATATATCCATGTAGGCGGATTCACTCATTTCCTTAAAACCTTATTTAATGCCCTGTTGACAACGCTTACTAAGCGCTCGCAAGGTCTACCTCTTGCTCGCAATATTATTCTTCTTCTTCCTTCTAACCCTTACTACCCTTACCCTTATAACCCTTACGCTCGCCGTTGCCCTTACTAACTATACTACGCCCTTATATTAATATTAACTACCTCTAAGACGAAATCGAGCTCCTCCTAAGGGTCTCCGAGTAGACGTAGAACGCCGTTATCTAATAGCTTAAGGACGAGAAGGGTATACTTATTAGTCTATAAATATTTCGAGAGAAGCTCTAGGTATAGGGAGTATCTATATAACCGAAGATCCCTTAAGACGATAGATATAGAGTACTACTATATATAAGGATTAAAGAGCTATTTTAGCGGTAGGACATTAAGGACGCCGAGCTCTTATAATACTTAAAGAAGGATAGTTTTAAACTATTATTAAGATAGTTATAAAAGTATTAGAAGTAGCTAGGCTTATATTAAAGGGTTCTAAGGAACGAGTAGCTAGTATATAATAAGGTAATATAGATAGTATTAAAGGGGACGATTATAGGTAGTATACTAGACGACTTTAGATATAAACGATTAGTAAGGTAACTATAGAAGGAATTTAATATTATTAGAAGGTCTATATATATACTTATAAGCTAGATACGTCCGCTCGTAGGCTAGATTCGTCTACTTATAATATTATAGTTACGGCGGACCGCCCGGATATAGGCTTAGTAGCCGGACGTATACTTCCTTCTAGAACGTAGATAGATATATAGAACTAGCTTTCTAATACTTATCTTCCGAACATATTGTCCGGACCTAATACGTAAACTATAATATACGCTACTTCCTATACTACTTCCTTACTTATAAACTCCTTCGCCTTACTTATACGCTAACGCCTTCTACTCGTAGGGATCGTATATCTACTATTACGTATATACTTAATCCTATAGGTTATAATATACGCTAAAGGGGTACTCGTAAGGGAGTCCTTCGGAGTCGTCTAAAGGCTAAGGGTCCTAATTATATATAGTCGGTAGATGCCTACTATAAGTTCGAGACCTTTAGTATCTACTTTTATGCCTATATTAATATATTTATATAGAAGATTATATAGATCTACGTAGGTACTATAGCTAAGATAGTCTTCTTAGTTTCTAAGTAGTATTTAGATATAGTCCGAGAACTTAGCTTTACGCTATAGGTAGGCTCGTAACCGGTTATACTATGCTCGTAGCTCTATTGACTCTATTTATATATAGATTATATAGGCGGATTATAGTATAGAGACTCCTATAATAGCTAATATATACCTCTTCTACTATAAACTTTAGAAGGGTTAGAGTATTAAGTTTAGTAATAGCTTCTAGTATATAACGAGTAAGGGTAATTAAACTATTAAGCGCTTCTAGGGTCTTAGTATAGCTATAGGATAGAACCGATAGCGTAATCTCTTCTACTAGTATCGCGATAAGGAGCTCTATAGCGAGGATAGTAAGGCTAACTATATAGTATTCCTTACTATCTACGTTCTAATCCTCCGGTTTATAGTCGAGCTATTTATTAATAGCTATAATAACTATACTATTCGGAAGTAGACGGAGGCTAAGGGTTACTTAAAGGGTATTCTAGTAAAGAACTACGACTACCCTCCTAATAGTATAGAGGATCGTAGAATATACCTTAATATAGAGTATCCGCGTATCTAATAGATAGCGGATTAGTATACTTAATATAGTTAGTATATTCCCGCGAGCGGCTACGTTCTACTACGAGCCTACTAGGGTTAAGGAGTAGGATAGTAATTAAGAGCTTATAGGCCTACTTAGCCTACTAGCGTTACGAGCGGTTTACGTACTATAACGAGCTAACTATTTATATAGATCTTATTATATACCTTCCTCTACCGACCCTACTATAGGCTTCCGAGATACTAGTAGCTAGTAGCTATCTAGCGACGCTAGATAGTCGCGAGCTAGACGCTAATAAGGATAAGATCTATATAGATATATATCTTTACCTCTATAATACTACTACTCGTTATCTCGCTACTAGTAATAACCTTATAGAGTTTTAGACTCCTCCGAAGGGTACTAAGTTATAGCCGCGTAACTATATAAGGAACTTCTTCCGTACTAATAGCTTTATATTCGACTAAACGATATATAAGGCTATACCCTTCTACCCTTCCTCTTCCTCTTACTTACTACTATCCCTTATATATATAGCGCTCTTATAGCTACCCCTTAGTTCTACCGTAATCCTATAGCTCTACCCTATACCTCTTATACTTCCCTCGGCGACAAGAACTATAGCTTCTATAGCTGCCCTCTACCCTCGCGAGTAGCTCCGGCGAGCAACGACGACGAGCCTATAAGTAACTACGAGCGCTAGCCTACTCTATAAAGGTAGTAGGGTATGTAGTAATATAGAGAACGCCTAGTATCTGTAGATAAAAGGTAAGACTAATTCTTATAGAATTTA